>CAUYQG010066769.1:0-79052 GCA_963574415.1 Tarsius wallacei | reverse complement strand
CAGATAGCTTCTAAATCACAGCTCTCCCCTTAATTAAATCTCAAAACTGCAAAAAGCACAAGCTTCCAACCCTAGTTCAGCTTCAGAATTGAACAAAACCAGAGGATCTACATAAAGAAGAATAGGAGACTGAGCAAACAGAAATAAAAGCTACCCCCCCATAACTGAACAACAAAATTAAAGAAGAGATTTTAAGGGGGGGAGGAGAAAACCCTACACAAGTAAAGAAAAACCAAAGGTAGAATATGAGTCTCACACAGACCATGGGAGGTCAGCCACTGAGAATACAGACTTCAGAACTCAAACAAAAAAGAACCTCCAGAATGACTTGTCTCAAACCACAAATCCACATATCAAGATATTAATAGAGAGAATAAATATAAATGAAGAGAGACAGAGGAAAGAATAAGGAGTTGATAACTGAGATAACAGCAATAAAGAATACAGTGAATGAAATAACAAACTGATAAGCATGGAAACCAGAATTAACCAAGTAGAAGAAAGACTCTCAGAGATTGAGGACCAAAATATGGAAGTAATCCAAACTGTTAAAAACATAGAAAAAGCCGGGCTCGGTGGCTCAGCCTATAACCCCATGCTTTGGGAGGCTGAGGTCAGTGGATTGCCTGAGCCCATGGGTTTGAGACCTATCTGGGTAACTTGGCGAGACCTCATCTCTACAGTAAATCTAAAAATTAGCCGGGCATGGTAGCACGTGCCTGTAGTTCCAGCTACTTGGAAGGCTGAGGCAGAAGGATTGCTGGAGCCCAGCAGGTCGAGGCTGTGGTGGCCAGGAGCATGCCACTGCACTCCAGTCTGGGCGACAGAGTGAGACTCCCAACTCAAAAAAAAAAAAAAAAAGAAAGAAAGAAATATAGCTCATGACTTGGTGAGACAGTTAATTCCACTGAGGGGTTCAATAATGAGTAGAATTTTGTCACCTGGATTTAACTATTAATCTTATTCTGCTTTGTAGAACTAATGTCCCAAGGAATACACTACAGGAAATCCTTATCTATGACATTTCTTCGGTTCAGCCATCTATTCACTCATCCCTTCCTCCCATAAATGTTTATTGGGTGCCTATTCTACAACAAATATTCCTCTATGCGCTGGGGCTATATCAGCAAACAAAATAGGCGAAAACTCTGACCTCATAGAGTTTATTTCTAGCGGAGGAAAACACAATTAACAATCAACATAATAAAAATAGTTATATATGTCAGAAGGTGATTAGTGCTATGGAAAAGACAGAGCTGAGTAGAGAGGACGGAAGACATCAGGGAGGAGATGGAGAGTTGGCATTTAAATTGGATGTCCAGGAAGGTCTCATTAAGAAGTGACATCTGATCAATGACTTAAAGAGTTGATTTAGCCAAGTGGATAGCTGGAGGAAGAGGGATTCCAGCAGGAGTAACAAGAGCTTGATGTGGCTGGAACTGAAGGAAAGGGGTGGGGGTGCGGGGTGGGGTGGGGGTAGGGACAGAGTGTGAGAGAGAGGGAGGGAGGGAGGGGGAGGGAGAGAGACAGATAATTAAGAGAGGTGGCAGGACTAATCAGGGCCTTGTGGAACATTGTAAGGATGCTGCCTCTAATCCTGAGTGCAACAGGAGTCTTGGAGTGTTTTCAAAGAATGAGTGACATAATCTGACTTATATTTTAAAAGCATTACGCTGTTATCAGTGTTGAGAATAGCCTACCCAGGGGGTAGGAGTTGGTAAGCTATAGCAAAGTTGGGCCATGCCCTTTTATTACATATTATCTATGGCTACTTTTGTACTTCAACAGCAGAACTGCAAAGTTGCAGCAGAGACCACATGGCCCATAAAGTCTAAAATGTTTAATTTGCCACCCCGTGCCCTAGAGAGTCAGGGAGACTATTGTGATAACCTAAGAGTGAGATGACAGTGACCTAGACCAGAGTAGAATATTGGAAGTGTTAGAAAATGCTCAGATTATGAATATATTTTGAAAGTAGAGATAATAGGATTTTCTGATGGGTGGGATATTGAATAATAGAGAAAAAGATGATACCAAGATTTTTGGTTTGAGTAGCAAGAACCTGGGAAGAAACCTTACTTCAGAGTGGAGCATATTTCAGGTGGAAGATTAATGGTTCATTTTGGGACATGTTAAAGTTTAGATGTGTCAGGAGAACCATTCCTTTAATTTTTTAAATGAGTTTGGTGATTCCTAAAAGATCTAAAAATCGACCTTCCATAGGACCCCGCAATCCCCCTACTGGAAATATATCTGGAAGAATTCAAAACACTCTATAAAAAAGATACCTGCACACGTATGTTTAATTGAAGCATTGTTTACAGTAGCAAGAACATGGAACCAACTGTGCTGCCTATCAAAAGAGGACTGGATTTAAAAAATGTGATACATGTACACAATGGAATATAACACAGCCATAAAGAAAAACAAAATCATGAACTTCACAGCAACCTAGATGGACTTAGAGTCTATAATACAAGTGATCTTTCACAGAAACAAAGAACTGAGTATCATATATTCTCACTCATAAGCGGACCTTGAATAATTACTGTAATACTATAAGAAAAGGATCAGCTGTAGCAGGAAGCTGCTGGGGGGATGGGGGGGCAGGATTGACAGTAGTGGGAATGTGCCGGGGGAGGGGGCACACCTCATCAACAAGGGTACCTGCATAATGAACATTTGTATACCTAACCCTGAATTGTACCCACCATATTTAAAATGAAAATAAAAGTAAATAAATAATAAAAAAGTATATGACAAAATTCAACACCCATTCATGATAAAAACTTTCACACATTAGTAACAGAAAGAACCTTCATTAACCCGATAAAGGGGGTCTACAAGAAACCTAGAATAAACATCATCCTTGATGGTGAATGCTGAAAGCTTACTCTTCAAAATCAGTAGTAACAGTAGAGATTGCTGCTCTCTCCAGGTCCAGTCAAAACTGCATTGGAAATACTGAGCAATTTGACAAGAAAAAAAGGTGAAAGGAAGCTGTTGTTATTCATAACTGCCATTGTTGTGTATGTAAACAATCAAGAAGACTCTACAGGCAATTACTAAAATAAAGAGTGTGGTAATGTTGCTTATGTTACTTTTGCATCAAGCAACATTACTAAGCTCTCTTGTTAATTCAGTATTTGCCCATAGATTCATTTGGATTTTTACATACACAATTATATTAGTTATGCTGCATGACTAGCTAGGAAGAAGCTCTCTGGAAGCAACCATTCATTCCAGCTTAATGGCTGTAGTGGAAGAGAGCAACACAGGCTGTGCTTGAAAGAAGAGAAGGCAGGAAGTAGGTGCTCCATCCACAAAGTCTTTCCAGGAAACACCATTCAAAGGCAGCAAGATGTTTTTAAGACTGGTCTTTAATAAGTGGTGTGATGTAATATCATACTTTAATAATGAGAATCTGATTAAATGAGAAAACATATAAGTCATAAGCAGACCTATGTCTGCTTCTTCTAAGAAATACCTTGTATAACACACACACACACACACACACACACACACACACACAACTTTCCAGATACAATGAGTGGTTACAAGGTTGTGTGAAGCACCATGTTAGTGCTTGCCTTTCTTTAAATTAAAGATGAATTTTATAATGGAAGCAGCAAATAAACTGCTTTTGACATTGTGCCAAGGAAAGCAGCGCTGTCAAGTTTAATTGTGAAAGAGTAGTTTCCCAAATAAGAGGAATCAAGAAAGCTATAGAAGATGATTTAAAAGTCATACACATATTTGGCTACATAGTATTCAAAGCTTTACAAAACAAAAAATTCATCCAAGATTTTATGAGAATTATAAGGAAAGGATATATCAGACATTAGTTCTTAGTTCAGAATGCCAAAGATTAAATGAATTTCTAAAAGAAGTTATAATGTAGTACATATAGCTACAAAATATATTCTCGATATATTCATGAACGAAGATGGTTGTGCAGTGGAAAGAAATGTTCACACCACAATATCAAAGCCCAGCTCCTGTATTACATACTCTGGGAAAACCTCCTGTGCCGCCTTCCTACACTGCCGGCTTGGCTTTGGGTTCCCTCTTCCGCTCCCTCACTCGGCACTTTAGTTGTACCCTTTTCACAGCACTTTTCACACTCTGGTCATTGTTTTTTTACTTCTCTGCATCACTCACTAGACTATAAACTCCCAATATGTGACCAAATTCCATTGGTTTTAATATCCCCCAAGGCCTGACATACAGTAGGCACTCAGTAAACTCTGGTTGAATAAAGACATTGTAAAATAACAGTAGAGGAGACAGTGGACATTTAGACATTCTTCAGAAATCTAACAGTAAAAACTGTCATTCCTTCTTAATTTTATGATGGTCGACAAAGCATTGGGATATATTCTTTCCTTTCTCCTACCCTAAGATTGAATTTTTAGGGAGTTCAATTGTTTTCAACAGCACTTGGTTCAGAGTTGTGCACACCCATTAAGTGCCTACTGAGTAAAATTCAGCAACAGTAGATACGTCTGTGATAATTCTGATTTTCCTATAGTTACTACCTACCCTTGGCCAGGCCATGTTGCAAACACTCTTTCCAACCCCCTCTCTAAAAGTCCATTATTCTGCTCCAAAACCAGTTTGTGTTTGTGAACAGACTAAGTCTAAAGTATTTAACCAATGTGACACATCTTGTCATCACTCAAGCCTTATATGGGCATGGGTTAGCATGCTTGCCACAAGGCCATGTTCGCATGAATGAGAAGATTCCTGTGGCCAGAGCCACCAATGATTCAGCAAGTTATGAGTTCAAGTACCATGGGTGTACGGTTTATGACCTAGGTTCATTCTGGTTTCAAGAAGAATGGATCTAAAGAATAAAAAAAATACACTGTTGGTTGCATTGTTTCTCTGATTTTTCTATGTGCTAGTAAGGATGCAGATTCTACTGTCTGTATAATTAAAGAAACAAAGCAAGCTGCAGGCTTCCACCAGAGGGTAACTGCTTGGGGGTGGGTATTAGAGTGAGGGTACAGGGTTATAGCATATGAAAAAAAAAATCGCATTTGGCCACCATTGAAGTTTCATCCCTCTTTGCACTATGAAATATCATCTGGCTCAGAGCCAGCCGTGTAGAAATGGTTTCATCCTCAGGCTGGAGAATGAGCAAATTATAAACAGAATTAATTCACATTTCAGCAATAGTCCTAATTTTGTGTGTGATCAGCATGATAATTTATTTTTGGAATGAAAGAAAATAAGAATCAATAAAAAATAGCTCAAAACTTCAAGAAGGTACAAAGCAGAGACAGGACCCTGGTGATTTAGAGAAGAAAATGACACTTAAATGTATTTTTTTTAAAAAAAGATTCTGTTATAAACAGTTGGAATCATTTTCATTAATTGTATCTTCTAAGATAATAAAGGCTTTCTGATGTATTTATAGAAAAGAAACCAAAGGGAAAAAATTCTGAGGTAGTGTCAGGAAATCAGAGGACAAAGCCACATCTAAAAAAAAGGGTAGTTGGAAATGTGGAGGGGTAATTTCACTTGTGGGATTGTCCTTATGAACTTTTAGCTTCATTTCAAAAATCACATCACTCAGTTGTGTTTAGAACTGAAGACACCCATCAGAACCTTATTTCCTTTGGCACTTTCCAGATTAATGCCATTGCATGTATGACAAGTGTTTTTGTCTTCATATCAATTGTGTTTGCACTCAATAGGCCCAAATGAAAAGTCTCTTTCCCCTGAAAGCTCAAAGCTTAAACTAAAAACAGTCATTTGCAAATGCTTCCCAAACACAGCACATATGAACAAATAAAAGTAAACACAGTGATTATGAGGCCAGTAACCAAATACTTGCTATGTACTGCTCTGAAAACAAGATCATATTAAAAACTCTTAGTAGATAGCTCATAGGAGAGCACAGAATCCATGAATTATGGATGAGTAGCTGAATTGAAAGTAAAAAGAACAGTCTTTTAATTACAAGCTAGTTCATAAAACTCAGCCCTGATTTTAGTCAAGATTTAGTGGAGTGGATAGCATAACTACCTGGAGATAGTTGAATGACTTTGCATCATGGTTTCACATTGCTATAATAGCAAGTTGATATTTGAGATCCATGTGGTGAGCAGTGCATTGCCAGATTCATTCAAGCATGGTCATGTTGAATCCGTTACCATGTGAAGGATGTTTAAAGTGCAATGGTTTATTTTCAATTTATGCAAATATGTATATTTTTCAGGCTATATTAAAGATTTAGCTTCATCACAATAAATAAGGGAGGGTATACATTTCCTGTGCAGAATTATAGCCATAAGAACTCTAAAAATAAAAAGTTACTTAGTGTCAGCTCACCAGTTTTATAGGAGAAACATGTGGAAGAGTGAACTATATCAGGGAAGATTTCTATTCATCCAGTGTAAGTCACAGATGCCCTAGGCTGTGGGTTTTTGTGGGTTGCTTTAATGTGTTATGAAAACCTTTTAGGTGAACTGGATGTGGGTGCTGCATGAGGTTTTCATACACTTTTAGCCTCAGAACTAACTTTTGACATCAAGACAATCCTCACTAGGCATTTTTCTGTATCATGAGACATGGAAATTCTGAGAATTTGTAGAAACCATAGTTACACCTCTTGAAGAGAAGATTAGACATAAAAACATAGGTGCTGAGAAATAAAGGCAAAACACTTGTCCCCTGCATGGAAACTGGTATGAAAACAATTTTACTGAAAATATGTTTTTTCTCAGTTTTATATTTCTCATCCTTGACATTATTTCACATGAACATATGATATCCCATGGTATTGACATGATATTGACATGGAAAAACCAAAAATGAGCTTTAGAGACAAGTAAAACTTAACACAAATATCTTATCTACAAAGTCGCCTGGCAGTCACAATAGTGAAATATTTAATTTTATCTAAAAGCCTTTTCATCTGGCAAAAAAAGTCTCAATGTGGGTTGAGTGCATATTTAAAAGATTATATTTTATATAAGCAAGAGACTTATAAAAAGAAAGAAAAAAGCAAAGAAAAAAGGGTGTTTTATAAATAAAAGTATACTTTTAGAATGCCAGAATCACAATCTTTTACTTAAATAAATATATTTTGTTTCTGTTTTTAAACATACCTAAAACAATAATTTCTTTTTCTGTGGAAGTATCTATTACATCTAGGCAAAAATATCTGTGTTTAAAAAGGAGATTTTTAAAAACTTCAGCACATAGGTTATGTTAAATTTTTTTCTTGATGATAGAGTCAAGCCAAGAATGTACACAAATTCTGTGAGTTAACACACTGCCTAGAGGGCTATGATAGTTCTTAATAATCAAGAGCTTCGAAAACAATCTAGTCACCATGTAACGGGCAAGGGTATAGGGATTATTTAAGAAAAACTAGCTTCAAATCTGAGATTTAAAAGTTTTATAAAACACTGGGTTTATAAAAGCATGTTTGGGAAATGACAACACAGGCTTTGTAGGGGCTTTAATGTTGTGTTAACACTCACTGGAACACCCTGGTTTTTCTAGATTGATCAATATGGCACAGGCCTCTGGAAAATATGACAGAATGGAATACATTCTGTCTCCAAATCGAGGACTAAAGTGGAAATTTATTTTTTTAATGAAAAGAGAGAACTTTTAACCTTGAGGGAAGTGTTTTGAAATGTGTATTTGAGGAAAACAGGAAATACTAGGCAGAGCCTGATGCTGGCTGAGTCCCATCCTTGGGACCATGTTTGTACTGGCGAAGAAGATGAGTGGCAGGAGAAGAGGCTCACCTGTATTCTCCAAACGTCCCGTCATCTTCCTTCATAGGCTGGATTTCAGGATCAGCATGTGCATCTTCCTTTTCTTTAACTAAAAATTTCAAAACGGTAATGGTTACCAGAGGCTGAAGGGTAGTGGGGAGGGAGGAAGGGATAAAGTGAGATGCCTAACAGGTACAACAAAGATATAGTTAGATAGCAACACAGGGTGACTATAGTCAACAATATTTAATTGTATATTTAAAAATAACTAAAAGAATGGAATTAGAATATTCCTAACACAAAGAAATGACACATGCTTGAGGTGATGAATACCCCAACTACTCTGATTTGATCATTACACATTGTATGTTTGTATCAAAACATCACATGTACCCCTTATATATGTACAATTATTATGTACCCATCATAACTGTAAATTAACTTTTTTGACATTTCAAAATGACATTATTATCCATTGATCCTGTGGCTCCTTACTCAAAGTTTATAAGAACACACTCTTTGAGATATACAGCAGTGAAAAATAATTCTATACATAGGTAGATGCTGTATAACCATATTATGCAGTCATGCATCTGTTTCAATGTTTCAGTCATTTTGAGGCAACATTTGTTAACACATAAAGTTGATTTGAGTCTCTTACTCACCAGGGAAGGACTGACTTGTAAGTGTCTAAGACCCCCTCTACTTTATCAATCTATTTATATTAGCTATATTAATGGTTACAAGTTGTTTTTGTAAGTCTATTCTTTTGCAGGATTTTTTTTCTTGTAACTAATGGGAAAATGGTCAGGCAAATAAAATATAAATTCATTGGACACACTTAATTAAATAAACCACTAGTCTTATAGGGAAAGCAAATTATACATCTCAGTATTAAGACTCAGTTAATGCATTACTTCCTCTTGAAAACTTTGTGCACCTTCCTCCTACCCTGCCCTTGCCAATTGGTTTCAGGTGCTGCTTCACCATCTATAATATATGCAGAACCTAAGAAAGAAGACTCACTAATGTCTTCAGAGAAGAGATTGATTTATTCCTCCAAATGCCTTATGATCCATGATAATGTTGAGGCTGTCACTACATTAAAAGTATCAAGAATTGTTTGAACCAAAAGTCCAAGTTTATGGCTCTGGGAAGCTACGTGGTTGCCCTCTACATGATTATCCTCATGATTCCTTTTGAGTTTAGTGGATTATTATGCAGCATTATAAAGCAATTTTAATCTTTCTTTCTTACCTGGATATTTACCACCCTTGTTTCTTCTGATGAAGCAAACAATCAGCAAAATTAAGATAAGGAGAGCCACAGCACACATGAGACCAATAAACCAGCCCTGAGTCGCAATATCCACCTGCCGGCTTGCCATCGCTGGAAAACAAATCAATAGTGTTGGTGGACGTGAGCTAAGGAGAAGATGGGAACTGCTGTAGTCTCATTATAAAACATTGCCATATTACACGAGCTTATATATATTTTACATGTGGCTCCAAATTGGAATCTGTCAGTTATTAATCAGGAATTATAAAAATACTTAACTTTGAAAAGACTCTTCATTAATTAAAAAATTCAAATAGAGAAATCTGAATACTAACAGCATTAAATGCTAACAAACTCCGCTGAACATTGTGTTCACAGTTATTTTCACTATATATTCTCAATAGAAACATATCCTCAAACCAATTGCAAAATTTACTGTTTATAGGATAGACTGTACATTAAGTACAATGATAAGAATATACAACTGAGTCTTAAACTGAACAGAATGTACACATCTAATGGAGTATTTTTCCTTCAAAGGAACCATTTTTAGAGACTAAAATGTTATTGCAAGTCTATTGCCATTTTTAAAATGATTTAGGAATCTGTTCAAAAGGGAAATGGTCCACACAGGAAATCTGTCCACATAAGAAAACCAGCCTTATTATTTTATATAGCATCTCAATTTGCACCCAAAATATTGCTTAGATTTGTTATTCATTCTATTCATAAGAATTGTTTCTGAATTAAAATTTCTGAAGAACCAAGTCCACCCTCATAGGATCAACATTTGTTATTTCTTTGGAATATAGAGGCTTTGAAATATATCTTGATCAGTGGAATCATTATTGGACTAAGTAACTAGTTTGAAGAGAAAATACTCATTCACATGTATACAGATTCACTCAGTTTTCATCTCTTCTGTTTGGGCAAATAAATTTGAAGCCTTTATTTAGCCAGTCATAATTTGCAAAAATCTCCTAGATAAGCCACAGAATAACTAGCATTTCCAATATTATTTAAACGTGTCAATCATATGGGACAAAGTGCAGCATCAATGGCTATTCAGACATGCCCATGCGGATTTGCTTAAATAAACTGGTATGAATCCTTTCTAAAAGGTCTTTAGTTTTTCTCTTTTGACCATAATCAAGGTAAAAGGCTTTCTTCTTTTGACTCTATAAGCATGCCTGTATTGTGATTTCAATTTGACTGAATTTTTTCTGAATATATTTCACATAGTTGAGTTAGGTGGGTGTGATCTCTGGATGCAGAAATAAGCATGGCTATACATATCCCAGGTTCTGCTGTATGTTGCAAAAACAGCATCTCATTGTCTCTTTTTCTCCACACAAAGTATAGGAAACACTTAAAATCAAGTGTGAAGAGAATGCAAACAATGTATGGAAGTATGTTGAAGAAATAAAATGAGAAACAGAAATACATGATCAGGAATGCAAATCAAAGGCCAGTAGCTTTCCCCCAATTGACTCTTGTGACTCATCAGTTAAAGAGGTTTTGAACTATATCACAACCACATACAAGTGAGTCACCAGCAGAGGCAGTTTCCTCTTTTTATAAACATAACTATAGTCATGATGATGATGATGATAATGATGAAGACAATAGTAATAACAATGACAGCGGACATTTTTGGACCCTTATTATAGCTAGGAACTGCGCGGAGGACATAATCTCATTAAACCTTTACAACAATCCTCTGAGGTAGGCATTAGGAATAAACACATGTCCAGAGAGGGTAAAGAACTTGCCCAAGAGTTTGAAATCTGACTCCTGTCTGTCTGACTCCAGAGAACATGCCATCATGTTCTCCTGCTATAATGCATTCCTGAAAACATGTCCAGACATCAAATCTGCAAGCAAATCTGGAAAAAAAAATGCCATAGGGACTTTCCATTCTGAGACAGGTAAAAATGTTTAAATAGCCACCATTACATTCTTTTTGGCAATACAGTTCTGTCAATTCACTTGTGGTCTTTGTGTGCTTTTTCTTCAAAAAGGAACCCAAAACCAAGCGGCTTAAGTCTCTTGAGTATTTGAGGTTGGAGAGTCCTAGCTTTTAGTATGTTTGCTGATTTACAATCTTGTGGTGAGTAGTTTCAGCATTTACATTTTTCATCTAATTCAACACAACTGATAAGGGAAAAATAAGGTGCTCAAATACTAGCAAGACCTTGCCCTGGAAAAATGGTGGCTGCCAACATTGAACTGCTAGCTTGCAGCTTGCTGCTACGCAACATGTAAAAACTGGACATGTTTCTTTATCCAAACTGGCTTTGCGCTTTTGCCTCTGTGTCTAAAGAAAAAAATGATCAAATATTTCACTGCCCCACTATTTAAGGTTGGCCAGGCACAATATGGTAATAGGTACATGTGTGCATGCACACACATACAAGAGCATCAGAAGTTGATAAAAACAAAACAAAACAAAAACAGAAATCATGTAGATGGAAATAATGAATTCTCTTGACTTTCCATCCACATGAGAAAATATCTAAATCCCAATATGATTATAAGAGGCTTCAAGCCTTCTCAGGACAGCCCCAAGTCATTTGAACTGGAACATATAAAGCAGAGTCATAATCATGGCATAACACATACACACATACAGACACAGACACACAGAATGAAATTGAAGGGACTTTTCCTTTTAAAATCCATGTTTTGATAGGTAGATATTAGTAAGGGTGGGTAGGAGAGCAAAAATAATATGTACTTTATCTGAATTTTTTAAACAATAAAATTATAAGTTAAAAATATATGTAAGTATATTTATGTATTACTTGAGTAATCCATAAAATGATAAATTTAACACAAAGGATATGAATATAAGGCAGAGGAATGAAATCTGCATTGTTTCCTAGAAGTTATTTTTATTTTTATTTTTTTATTTTTGAGTCAGGGTCTCACCTTGTTGCCCAAACTAGACTGCAGTGGCATGATCATGGCTCATGGCAGCCTCAAACCTCCTGGGCTCAGGCGATCATTCTGCCTCAGCCTTCTGAGTCGCTGGGACTATGTGTGTGCACCACCACACCCAGCTAATTGTTTTTATTTTTTGTAGAGACAAGATCTCACTATGTTGCTAAGGTTAGTCTCAAACTTCTAGGCTCAAGCAGTCCTCCTGTTTTGGCCTCCCAGAGTGCTAGGATTATGGGCATGAGCCACTGCACCCAGCCCCTAGACAACAGTCTTCTGCTGTCACATTGCTGCTTGTATGTATCATGGATAACCTGTGCTCTGTGGTAGGAGGTCTCTGAGGAAAATGCTCTTGAGCATTTGGAATCACAATTAACAGGGCAGAGAGAGGATGAGAGAATAGGTTGTTTGTTCTATACCACCTATAAGGAATCCACTAAGTATAAAATAACCTGTTCAGTTAAAATAGTTAGAAATGTTTGAAGGGGGAAAAAATTGACCTCAGTCAAAGTTTGGAGACAGTTGACAAAGCAATGCTGTTGAGCCCAATAAAAACAAACCTGCTTTAAATCCTTTAAATCCTCGGAGAGACTAGGTAATGGAGGAACACAAGGGAGGAAGGAAGGAGAGGTGGGTGGCGTTAATGAGAGGTCCTATCAGGTCATACCTGGTCATACCAGGTAGCTTGGTATTAATAAGAGGTCATACCAGGAGTATGGAGAAAAAAGTACAGCCTAGTCTTGTTTGATTTGTTTTTCAGCTTGTGCCATAGGAAAAAATTAAGAAGTAGACTTTAAAAATCCAGACTATAAAAGGCAGAGATGGTGCCATGGTAAGAAGATTCATGAAACAAGTGGAGATGAAAGCTGAGTCTAAATTCTTGAAATGAGCAGAACTCAGGGAAAGAGAAGCAGCTCATGAACGCAGAGTTTAAAAATTAGCCAGATAGTTTGCTTTTGTGCCAAGTACCGACATTCTTACACTTCAGAATCTAGCATGGAGGAGATGAGGAGTAAGAGCAGTAGAAGATAACGCTTTCACACCAGAGCTAATCCAGCAGGCCTAAAAGGATAGAGCACTATAGCTGGGAGAAGGGAGCTGGAGCAATGGGGAATCACAGCATTCTAGAATGCTGACAGCAGTTGCTCTTAGAGGTGATGTTAACTAAGGTCACTAGGGCTCAGCCAACATTTATTCTTTTTAATAGTTACCTTTACATGTCAAAAAGTGACAATAACTGGTGTGGACTTATCCTGTCTCTCCAACACTGACACACAAGAATGGTCTGCCTATCACGATTATTCACCTTGAACAATCTGGCAGTTGCTGCTGGAATTGTAGGCATCATGCTGCTGAATAAAAAACAATTCTCTAAAGGGGTTGTCTTTTGTCCTGTGAAAGGACAAGAAATGCTACAACTTGATTTAGAGAGTGACTCTAACTCATCTAAAATCCAACTCACCTACAAGTCAGCCTGGAGGAAGTGGAGACTTTAGGAGTCCAGAGTCACTGACTAGATGTACCAAGTGCTAACTGAAGCCATCAGAGCTGAGACAACCTGTTCTCTTTGGTGCATGGGTCTCTGTGGCTTTGCACAGTGGGTACAGCAAGAGTCTTTCTTTCAGGTCAGAGGGCTGAGCTTCGAGTCCCATCTCTACCATGTTCCAGCTGGGTGATCTGGCAGGCCCTCCACCTCTCTGAGTATTGTCATGAGGTGTGCGTGGTAAAAACAGTGCCTACTTCACAGGATGTTGTAAGGCCTGAGTTAGAAAGTCATCTAACTGATTAAGTGCTTGTACTGTTACTATTATTCGCATTCTAGACTGTATAGGAACAGAACATCTACTTGAGCTTTTAGCATTTTGAAATTAAAAATGATCAATAACAACAAACAAAAACCTTGCCAACGATTGTGGATTAGATATTCCCCTTTTAAGTTTAATATAGTGCTTTTCTAGAACTATGTACATAAATGGACATGAAATACAGAAAACAGAAAAAAGAAAAAAAGTCTTTTTTCTTAAAACATTATGATTTTTAGCAAATGAGTATTGCAAAAATGTAGATCAATAAGTTATTGAGTATTACCTTTGGTTTATTTCCTTTTTAAAACCACTTGTGATTGTATATTTTCTACATTATAAGAAATGACTTTAAAAATCATAATGCTTTGTTAATGAAAGACACAAAAAACACATTTGTCTACGAGTTCTATAGGATCTGGAATATTTCCGCAAGAACACATAAAGTGACTGAAAATAGCATGGATGTATGAATCACAAAGTGAACACATACCACACAACCCTTGTTTAAATTTAAGTAATCAGGGATTATTTTGCAAACAAATGAATGTTCTTGTATTTTACATGAACATTTTTCTTTACTTTAGAAAATATACTTTTTACATGTGTATTTTGATAATGTTCACAAAAGTAAATATATACAGGCAGTCAAATTTGGTGTGATAAAAAGGTAGCATATAAACGGTACAATTTCTTGTTTCATACAAATTTGATAATATTTATATCAGTTGTTTAACCAAATTACAGGGTTCTGCTGAGTTGTAGTCCATTTTGACATAAAGAGTTGTGACTTTCTTATGTTATTTCAACTTCAAAGGCATTTTAAAAATTTCAATTTGACTCCGAGGGCAAGTATAGACATGTAAGTGACATGGAAAATTGAATTATCTAAATAATATAAGTTAAAAGTAACATTTAATTCTGTTTTTGTAATGGTTTCTAGTAATAATGTGCTTAAAGATGATTTGCTAAATTCTGTAATTCATTTAATATAAAGAGCCAAAGACCATTAAAACGAAAAACTCCCAACCCAACAGGGCACCATAGAAAGACATTCATGGCCCTACCCATAACATAGCTCCACCAGCCCCCATCTCCAGCTGGAGCGCCCGGCGGCCTCCACCTCTGAGCGGGAGCCAGAACTTGGTGTGGTGTGTGCCTCACCTGGGCCTGTCTCAAACACATCCTCTGAACTCACAAAACCAGAGTCCCCCTCAGCACCAACTCGAACTTTGTATGCTGTTCCCGGCATTAGACCCTTTAACCCAAAGAAGCTCCGAGAACCATTTACAATTTCTTTTCTCCATTCTTCTTTGCCTACGGAAATTTTGCAAAAACAACAAATTTGAATAGTTTAAAGGACCAGAAGTCACTTAATACTTCAAGAAAGGAAAATTATTTATAAGCTAAAGACAAAATCTAGGATGCTTACATTTACCATTTTAGATTATTATAAATGTAGTCATGCCAAATAAACCAATTACAATGACCTACATGAAAATATCCTCAAAGGAAAATTGGATATACAGATTGCTTATTAATTGTAGATATTCCCATTGTATTCATTCTTTTTAATACAAGGGAAGCTTTTTAATCTGTATCTTGCCTTTGAAATGGTTGAGTTTCTTTAAAGTTGTTTATAAAAAGAACTGTTATACATTAAATAGCTTAAGTGAACTGTGGGAATAATTTTTTTAAAGATTCACAAGATGAATCTTTCGGTAAACTTAAATGCCTTAAAATTTATCCAACCTTTACCAAGTATTGACACTTTATCAAGTATTTCTAAAGGGATCATTATTTCTAAAAAATATTTAGTCGCATGATAAAGGCCTAAACGGAAAGTTGGACTTTGTTCACCATTTTGTCACAAACACGTGTTGGCCACTCTCATTATTATATGTAGAGCATGCTGCATTAAGGAGGAGGCACTGGGTTTTCACAAAATGTTGAAACTGAAAGCTGCCCATCTCCCAGCAGATGTGGCCAGGATGTAAGATCAGAGCCTGACTTGGGCATCCACACAATGGATGTGCTCTCAAAGGGTTAATTTTCTGCAATTTCCTGTGAAATTCTGTTGGGATCGTTTGGCAAATGGATACTTTCAAGTCAGTTTGATTTCTGCTACTTCAAGATTCAATTAGAAAAAAACTTTTTTTCTTTCCTACTAATTCTTACAAACATAATTTACTTACAAACAAGTTCCTTATTACTCTTATAGACATGTTGTGGGCATAGAACCAGCTTTAAGTACCATGATGTGAAAATAATATATTGTATTGGAACTTACGCTCCATGTTATTAATAACATGAAAAAAGGGGATTCCTAGTTATGTATAAAATATGTAGTAGGCTGACAGTTCATTGTAATTTTTTTTAGATAGCTCATTCATTTAATTGGGCCATGTTATTTTTCAAAACGATCCATAGTACAGTCTTTACAATGTTCTTAATCTCTTGAAATGTATCCCCCAAATTAAAAATCGGGTAATGAAATTGTTTCTTACTGCCTGCTACACCATATTCAACATAAAAGTTCACATGCTCTGGTCCCTCATATGCCCAACTGATATTGGCATAGGTCTCAGCAGCTGTAGCAGTAAGATTGCTGATCCTGGGATTTATCGCTTGAACTAAACACACAATAGAAAAATAAAACAAACAAACAATCATATTGCAGCACCATACACACAAATATAAAATAGCTTTAAACACTCCAAAATTGTGCAAATTAAATTTAATTATAATCTACTGCTACAATGTAGGGTTCACTCATGCTTCCCTTTCATTACAGAAAGATTTTTCAATTATTAAATTATAGCATTAGGAAAAAAATTAATAATTAGAAATAATAATGTATAATATTAAATGGTATGCATTCTACTACATGCGTACTCTCTAGCTTATGAATTCATGATCTATTATATGTTCATATCTACATGTGAACAATATAAACTGATGTCCATGAGATACAGTCCAAGGAAACATCATAACTCCCATTTACTAATATGCAGTAGGGGGGGGGAATGCTGAACAATACCAGGGACAGAAGTCATCACAGAATATCAGAGACTCCAAAGGAAAACCCAATACTATGTGGTTACTTTTCAATTCTATTTGCCATCTCGGCGCAGGTCTTCAAAGAATTTGTGCCGGTGTGTCGAAAGAATGCTCCTTAGAATAGTGACTTTTGATCTGTTTTGAGTCATAGACTTCTTTGCGAATCTGATTCTGGGGAGCTTGGGGACCCCAGGTGAGGAACCCCTACTTTAGAGAATGATGGATGGTTAGGGTATGCTGGAAGAGAAGCTGCAGAAGGAATTGCCCAGATATGCTCTATCAGAAGTTAAGAAAGTAGAAATAAAAAGGAGTAAGAACTGTTTCATCTGCCACACCCCAGAGAGCAAGACAGACTTACCTGTTAACTGTTTGTTACAAAGCATTTTCCGAAAAATCATAGTACAACCTAAATAGCTTCTTAAACATCCAAATATGGAAACCAGATGATGCTACATGCTTGCTACTGAGTAAAGATGACATCTAAAGTCATTAAAAAATGTCATTTGAATATCTGAGGCTGACAGGTCTATCAGTCCTACCTTAACTAAACTAAGATATATTTACAGATACATTAACTTAGTTAAAAAAAGATCAATTTATTATCCCAGAGGAAATGAACTAGGAGAGTAAATCATAAAGCATCAGTGGGTTTATTCAGACTTTAAAATTGAATTCTAAAATATGTTATATAATTTAGAAGCTAAACACTTCTACTAAAATAAATGGAATATAATAGGATTTCTTAGGATCAAAAAAAGAAACATAGGGAGTAAGTTAAATAATGCTCCTGACCTCTGAAATATACTTTAACAACACATGTATATTTTGGGTCTCTTTGTGCTAAGCATGAGGACATAGCAGAGGGCAATTATGCAGTCTTTCTGTGAATCTAGTTAATTTTAGTTTTCTGAGATTTTTATTCTTATAAGAATAGATAATAGAAATATGATCAATTAACAGAAATGGTAAATATGCACATGTGTGCAAAACATCAATGGCAAAGAATCTGGGAAAAACATTAACTTTAAAACAGTTTGGAATCATGGAACTGAGAAATTTAGCCTTGGAGTAATTATGGAAGATGTTTTTGGCAGAACCATGGCAAAATACTTCTAAAAGAAGAACATTTAGATTCTTCTTCCCCTGTCCCCTGCCCCACCAGTGGCTTCTATGGGTACTTTCTTTTCTACCTAGAGTTTCTTCTCTAGTTTTATTATTATTATTTTGTTTTTGTTTGCAACTTTGTTGAAATGAAATCAATATCTCTAAGAGGTATCTGCTTTCCCATGTTTATTGCCATGTTTATTGCAGACTTATTCACAATGGCCAATATATAGAAACAATCTAAACATCCACTGACAGGTGGATAAAGTAATTACATATATGATTATATGAAATATATATTATATATGATAATATGAAATAGTATTCAGTCGTCAAAATGAAGGAAATCCTCTCATTTGCAACAACATGGATGAACCCAGCTGATATTACGCTAAATGAAACAGGTCAGAGATAGAAAGACAAATGTTGTATGATCTCACTTACATGTGGAATCTTTAAAAAACCATACTTAGAGAAACAGAGTGTAGATTAGTGGTTGCCAGGGGCTGAGGGGAGAGTTGGGGAAATGGGAAGATGTGGGTTAAAGGCTACAAACTTCAGTTACAAGATTAGGAAGTTCTAGATGCCTAATGTACAGCATGGTATTATTAACTACAGTTAATAACAAAGTATTATATACTTTGCATTTGCATTTTACATATTCCTAAAGGCACTCAGAGATGACACCACAACTTCCTAACGTATGCTGTTTGATCACTTTTATCAGTGAGAATTCTGATTCTCCTTTTTTTCCATCCCTGCTCATCCACTTTGTCATTCACTGAACCCCTATGATGTACCAGACAAGGGGATCCCTAGTGTCGTTGGGCTTTCCTGCCGCTCTGCCTCCAGTCTGCCTCTCTCTACTATAAATCTTTCTCTGTATACCCACCAGGGAGGTTACCTACACTTGAGTTTCCCAAACTACAAATACAATCCACTCACTTCCTTATTTAAAGCCTGGATGGCTTACCTCTGCCTCTGCCTACAGGTAAACACAAATTCCTTAGCAAGGCATTCATGGCTTTTCATAGCTGTTACCATCTGGCCCTGCCCACTGCACCAGTCCCATCTCAGAGTCTTCTCTTTCACACACTCATTCAAACTGGACCGCTGGGTACAACCCAGGCATCCTGTGTGTTTTCAAACCCCATGGCTTTGCTTATGCCCCCTACTAAGACTACACACGCCAACCTCCTAATTCATCTGCCAACAAAACAAAACAAAACAAAACACTGGGCTTCGAGGTCCTGTTCAATATTACTTCCTTTGTGAAGATTTTCCTCATCCTACTTGGCAAAATAAATGATTCACTCCTCTATGCTCAGGTAGCATATTGTTCAAACTACTAGTTTAGCATCTATTTATTACTCTTTTTTATGTGTTGGTCTTACCTGCCAGATTTTAAGCATGTCAATGGCAGGGTCTGTGTTACCATCTTGATACACAGTATCTTAAAAAAAGGCTGGTGGGCTGGGCGCGGTGGCTAAAGCCTGTAATCCCAGCACTTTGGGAGGTCAAGGCGAGACCTTGTCTCTACAATAAATCCCAAAATTAGCTGTGCGTGGTAAACATGCCTGTAGTTCTGGCTATTTGAAAAGCTGAGGCAGAAGGATCGCCTGAACCCAGCAGGTCGACACTGGGGTGGCTGTGAGTGTGCCACTGCACTCCAGCCTGGGAAACGGAGTGAGACTCTAACTCAAAAAAAAAAATAAAGAAAAAAAAAAAAAGACTGGTGCATTTCACATGCCATATAAACATTAGCAGTTGAACAGATTCAAACTTACACACCCCTAGGTTGTCTTTTTTTTTTTTTTTTATTCAGGCCAAATGAAGGTGTGAACTTTAAACTTGATTTTTTATTAACTGTTTCTTTACTTTAGTAAAATAATGTAGTAAGAGCTATATCACAGAGGAGATTTGCTACTAGCTGATCCTCAATGCCCTTCTCTGCTCACTAGGTCAAGAATGCAGACGCAATTCCTGCTTTGACAGTTGGTTTCTCCTCATTCCTGTACTCCCACCAGTCACCCTATAAAAGTATTCTGATGGTTGGTCCCAAGGGCGCCAGAGTAAAATGCAGTGGATAAAGCTGTGTTGACCATCAGCAAGAGTGGGAACATGATCTGCATGTTTTTGGTTAATTTTTATAGATGCCTTCACCAGGGTTACTCACTAGAATCCTAGGCCCTCAAACCATTTAAAGAGACATAGAGATTGAATAAACACAGCCGAACAACTATACTTATTGCACAAATATTGAGGCCTTTGACAAAACAAAGAAGTATATAAAATCAATGACTCAAAGGTCTTGCGTATTTCCATGCTCTATTTAATTACATTTTGGAGAACGGTAAGAAGAAGGGTTAGTATGGGATCATATAGTTAATGGAATTATACTGGTTTCTCCTTCATGGTTTAGCATCCTTCTGTAATATTTGAAAGCTTGGGTTTCATTAGCATCTCTTAAAATCTGTAAGGAAAATTTAAAATATAAACTCAGAGGCATTTCTTTTCTCCTCTATGACCAGAAGTGGATTAAAATCACTTTTCATAAAATCACAATTCATAATAAGATAGTAATATGATGCTGATGCTTCACATTTTCTCTTGACTCATCTCTTATTTATTCTCTTTTATACTAGTCTACATTAAAATATAAATTAATAATTAAAATTTGGAAGGATTATAGAGAACCTTAATTTTTCTCTTGTCAGAGAACATCTAAACTCTACATGGAGAAGGGAAAGAGAAAAGAAGATAAAATTCATTCTTATATTGAAAAAAGAAAGATTTTTAAGGAAGGAAAACCCAGAGCCACAAATTATGCTTGAGTAGTTTAAAGTTTTTAAGATATTTTCATCTTATATAAGCAATGTTTAATTAATGCTACAATAGTAAAAGAAACGATATTAAAAATCAGGTCAGATTTAGTTTTCTTCACTTATTTAAACATGATTCTCCCTCTTATCTGACATCCATCAGATTTTAATATTTGGAGCTTAATGAACTTTCAGACATTCCATTTTTGCTTGTCTCTATTCTTGTAAGTAATTTACAATTTGATTTAGTAACATCAAATGATAAAATAAAAACTCTTTCAATAAAGTTTTTAAAAAAATTTATTGAAAACAGTGATGTTTTTTCCCATGGGAACATATTCCCTTCTAACATGGAAAGTCAATAGAAAACTCAGACTTGCTTTATAGGCAGCACAATTTGCTGCCAATTCTAGGCGCAGCCGCACTGATGTGTCTGCTGCATAGGAAAAAAGATCAGGCTTTTACTGGAATTCTTCAATTAAAATTACACAGCAATAAATCATTCTAAAACAGTCAACAATTTTAGCTAATAAGCAATTATCACAGGAAACAAGCATACATATAAAAGAAAGTTTACACCTTTCTATAATATTGTAGAAATTTTAAATGTCTACAACTTTGTCTTTTAAGTCTAGAAACACACATATAACATTATTAAGATTACTGAAGATAGCTAGAGTTCTTATTCAGTCTATCTGATCTACATTTTATAATGTACCAAAGCTCTGAACAGAAGCAAATTTCTAAGTAAATAGAAGATATGTGTCAAGCCTAAGTTCATAAGATTTGAAAAATTTAGGGTAAAGCACTTATTTCTCTGGGTCTTCTTTTTTTTCATTCCTATTATCACTTATCTGGTCTGTGAAAGTCCAAAAAAACCCCTTGACCATGGGTATGCCACACGAAATCAATGCCCAGTGGCAGGCACTCCAATGTTCTCTAAAAAGCTGGCTGGTCAACCAAGAGCTAAGGGTCAAAGACTGGCACTGCCATAGATGGAAGACATATTATAGCTTATTCAAGCACGATTCTCCCACCAAATCTTTCTGACACCTTTAGAGAGCTGTCAGAAATAAAGGAGAGCAAAAGTCATCCACTGTGAGTTGTTGACTATTACTCAGGAGGAAGAGACTTGAGCAGTTTGGTAAAGACAGAATAGAGTAATACAATTGAGAAGAGCATGCAGGTCAATGAGAAGACTCGCTTGTAGGGGACCCCAAGCTTAGGGAGACTTAGTTTCAAACCAGTTAAAGGTATTACAAAACCAAAATTCCCAATGGGCAGTGTAGTGTAATGCCAGCAGAGTATACACTGTGTCTACGGGGAGTGCAGTTAAATCAGATTAGAACAGGAAGCTCAGTTGATTCGATTTCTAACAGATTTTTCATCACAGGGCTACTATTTCTGACCTTTGATAATGTGGCATGACCATATAGAGGACCTGTGACAAATCCACAGTTTTGGTCCTGTCTGATCCAGCCAAAATCATAGAAATACAAGCTAAGACTATTAGGATTTGTACCAGGGTCAATAAGTCTTGAGAAAAAAAATTGGGAGAATTCAATATGTGGCTTTCTACTTGCAAAAAAGACTAGAAATTAATTTGAAAGCCCAGATTGGCTGAGATCTGCTCCTTCTTTTGGTGGGTCAAAGCATATTTTAGTTACTCTGTTTCACCCATGCTGCACTTCCCCACGTTTCACATTGCAAATTTCACACATGTATAAAGTCATGCAGATGAATTATTTTACCTTTGCCTGCACCTACATCAGGTGGAAGAATACCAGCTTTAATGAAGGGAAACAGAAATAGGATACTGTATAGTTAGATGTAACACACCCATGAGCATGTACAGCGATACAAAAACACTTATTCAAATACTAAAGCATGCAAGAAGAACGAAGTGTTTACCACATCAGGTACAGGGGACAAAGATATGTATGTCAGTGTCCCCAAACTTGCCCAGGATTCAAATCCACAAATTACTTAAGGTACATTATCCATAACTTGTACATTATCTAAGAAGGGCTTGGGATATTTCAAACCAATTTTTGGATAGAATTGTCAAATTTTGATTATGCAATGGAAGATAATCAATGAAAAATCCTTAAGCAATTCCATAATTTGGAGACATGCAAAACCAGAAAATCTTTTACAAAATTTTTGATCATTTTCATTAAAACTAAAATTTCCAGACCAATTTTTAAAGTATTAAATGAACTGTTAATTCTTTTCTAAATACTTTCATGGGGGCTATTTTGCTTTCTTCGTACCAGATGATAAACTGAAATACAAAATTCCTTACTAAAAAACAAAATAAATACACTATTTAATAATTGCTTTGATTTCCTTGCTAGGAAACCTAAATCAATATGTGAACCAGAAAATTAGTTCCAATGAATCAGAACCAGAACTAAAATTACATATATGTATGTATATGTAATTAATACAATAATAATAATAATGTGTGTATAGGCATAGGTTGTATGTCTGCATATGCATATGTGTGTTTTATATGTATGTTTATGTGTGTGTGTACATATATATAATATATAAATTTGTAGATAGAAAAAAACATTGCCTTGAACTTCAAATTCAAGTGTGGCAAATACTATCATTTCTCACTCTCACCCTAATATTTTAATATAAGTTTGAAAGTTTCACATGATCTTGAAAAACAAATATCAAATAGTTATTCCAATATGAACTAAATAACTGATTATATATCTGAATGATAACTAACAAATAAATGTGTGTGTTAATTGGGTAAGATGGATACTCCATGAAGGAAAGAGAAAGCATAAACTTAAGTTAAAGATTTTTATTCCATAATACTTTTAATTATATGGATTTTATACATACCCAGCTTACCTTCATCCACAGTTGTTACTGCTTCCTCTGTAATTTGACTTCCTGATCCTGCTGATGTTTGTGCATAGAAATAAAACTTATACCGAGTGCTGAAATTTAAATTTTTTAAAATCCACCGTGTCTTGTTGGCAGGAATTTTCAGATCTACCAGAGGGCCTAATTCATGTGTGCTGTTAACTGTCAATAAGAAATAACAAACAAGAGCATTCCCCATTTACTGCTGTAGGAATAGTTTATAAATAAATGTGTTAACCAAAAATGTCAAACCTGGCTTACAATGACTTTTATAATCCTACTCACTCTTTGCCTGACTTAACTGAGTGATAATCTTTTACAGCTCCTATAATATGGCATATCATATTGTATCATATCATACCAATCATTTAATAAGGGAGAATATGTTCTCCACTGGCTTGTAAACTAGGAGAATTTTGTGGTTGAATCACAATAGCACTTTTTAATCTCTGTGTTTTTGCAGGTAGAGTTTGTATCGTTAAGTAACCCCAAGCCTTTTCTTGGGAGGCTTTGTGTCAAAAGAACCTCTTTATCCTATTTTCTACTTACAGATAATGTCCATCTCGTCTAACAATACACCCACCTAAACCCTACTCCTAAAGGTCTGTAGTATTCTACAGATTACTTAATTTTCAATAGCATAGACATCATTTTTCTTTAAAAAGCAAGATTTGGAGCGCCTTATGAAATAACACTTGAAGGTATACATATGAGGCAGGACGCCACCAAAACCTGGAATTTATTTATTAAAAAGTGTGCATTTATTTTTACATGGTTAAACTTCAGTCACCTTCAAAGTACTCTCCGTTTGATGCAATATACCTATCAAGATGCTTTTCCCACTGCTCAAAACAGTTTTTTGAACTTGTCAATTCTGATGCCTTTTAGTGTTTCTGTTGTTTTTTGTTTCACCTCTTCCACATAGGCAAAATGTTTCCCATTAAGGACTTTTTTCATCCAGGGAAGCAAATAAACAAAAAAAGTCGCTTGATCCGATGAATAGGGAGGGTGGGGGCATGGGGGTCATGCTTCTTTTGGTCAAAAACTGCTGAACATTCAGTGTAGTGTGGGCAGTTGTGCTCATAAAGCACCCATCATAAAATGAGCAAATGCGCTGACAGAATCTCCAAAAAGAAGTCCACTGAAGCCAAACACAGCCTCTCACAATAATTGTTAGCTGGTACACTGATGCCAATGGATTTCTAGAAT
Organism: Tarsius wallacei; assembly: GCA_963574415.1. NCBI lineage: Eukaryota > Metazoa > Chordata > Mammalia > Primates > Tarsiidae > Tarsius > Tarsius wallacei. The sequence continues at coordinate 54,212 of CAUYQG010066769.1, read as the reverse complement.
ACTTAAGTAGCTGGAGATGTCTGTACTACAAGGGGCCCACCCTACAAAAAATAATTCTGGGCTTACTTTGGATCCCCTTTTGTATATATTTTACAGATATAAAAAAAAAACTAGCTTGTATTTTATTATAAGTTACGCATTTTTTCAGAAAGTTATATAGCACAAGTTTTCACTCATGTGAAAGCTAAAAAAAAGTTGATCTCATAGAAGTAAAAAGTAGAAGAGAGGATACTAGAGACTAGGAAGGGTTTGGGGGAGAGGAATATTGAGGGATTTGTTAAAGGATAAAAAATTACAGCTAGAAAGGAGAAATAAGCTCCAGTGTTCTATACCACTGTAGGATGTGTATGGTTAATTATAATAAACTATATAGTTTCAAATAGCTAAAAGGAGAATATTGAATGTTTCTCATACAAAGAAATGACAAATATTTGAAATAATGGGTATGCTAATTACCCTGGTTTGACCACTATATAGTATATGCATGGAAACATCCCTCTGTACCCCATGAATATGTACAATTATTATATGTCAATTTAAAAAATAAAATGAAATAAAAAAACCCATACTTGTCCTTCTGCTCTTCCCAATAACTTACTTGGCTGATATTTTAAGGTGTACTCAGTCAAAATGCCATTCGGGTAGCTCGGTGGATCCCATTCCAAAGTGAGAGAGTCCAGTGTAGGGTTAACAATCTTCAAAGATGAGGGAGCACTGGGGACTTATAATGAGAACATACGGTCAGCACAAAGGTTTTTGAATATTTCAAAATGTATTAAAATGACGTTTCACCATGTTCACACAATTCAAGGTTTTGGTTTTCAGTAACTCATTCCTGATTTAGCTGAAAATACATGAGTACAAACCTGTGACAAGTACCTATTTACTCTCTTCCTCTTTTTCTCATTTCCATTTATGTTCATTAAAACTATCCTCTCAAAATACATAACGATTTTGCTTTTATATGGACCCAAACCAAATATTTAAAGTGGACAGTACTTATTTGACTCACAAATGGCGTCTTAATAAAAGTGAACTATGAAACTATTCTAACAAGACCTTGGAGTGGAAGCAGCTATGTTCAGGGCCATTAAGGATGGTTTAATCTAACAAACCAGGTGTCTCCAAACAGTCCAAAGTCCTACTGGGCTTTGGGCATAGGCCAGCCTGCCCAGGTGCAGAGGTGTTCTTCTCCTGAGAGCTAACAGCTGTCCAGGATCTGGTGGTGATGGGCAAAAACCCAACGCTGGCCCTGGGGAAGGCCTGAGGCGTATCAGGTTCTCTACGGCACTGGCTGGCAAATGGCCGGAGGAAACACATCTGCTATTCTTTTATTCACTTCCTCATGACGATGATGGCTGGTGGCAGTTCTCCCTGATGATGGTTAGTTACCTCCCCTCCAATGTCTCCTAGAAACTAATGTCACTACTGTTTCTAGTGTCCCTCTAGCCTAAAACCAGGGTGTCAACCTGAATTTCTCCATCTGCCTCATTTCCACCACCTCCTGGGACTCTAAATCCTGTCCACCTCACCTCCATAATCCCTACGGTATCCATTTTCTCCTCTCCTTAGTCTTCTTTGCTACCTGCCCACTTTAGGTGCTCAACAGCCTTTGCCTAGACATAGGACCATGCTTGTCACATAGTTCTAAGCTTCCCCAACCCTTTTTGGGATCACAAACTCCTTTGAGAATCTGATGACAGTCATAAACTCCCCCTGGAAAAATATATGCAAATTTTGTATACAATTATATGAGGTTCATGGAGCTCTTTAAATCCAGGACTATAGTCCCCAGGTTAAGAGTCTCTGGCCTACAGGTTAATATCCATAGCATCCAAGACCATCCATGATATGGGTTCTCCCTAGCTGAACTTCCTCTCTTTTCTCACCATTCCTGGCCACATAACTTGCAATTTCCTGAAGGAGCCATGATGTTTCTCATAGAGTTGTGTCTTCATATATACCTCCTCTCTTCTATATCTTTTAATCCTGTGATCATCTCTTCTATACCTTCCTCTGAACCATCTAAAGGACTGGTGTGAGGTCTCACTTGGGAAAACTTTGAGTAGAGAGAGCCCTAACTCTCTAAGAGGCTGTGAGACTGAAAACAAGCAATTGTAATGGGATGGAAGTTGGGATAGAGGGTGACCCTGAGAGGCTGCTGGGCAGTTGCCAACATCATGAGTCTTCCAACCAGCGGCCAGGAAAGGGTGTGTCCGTGAATGACTTTTCATCAAAAAGATCTCAGGAATCCACAGAAGCTATCCAACCTACTGTCAAGGCTGGCTTGACGCAAAATTCAAAACAGGTAGAGCCCATTTTGGTGCCTTTTCGAATTCCTGTCCTTCTTACTGCATGGCCCCACTCTCCCTCACCCACTAGGCACCCATGTCTTCATGCCCAAATTCTTCCTCCTCTGACTCCTAGATCAATGTAAAACTGATCCTCCCTCATTCTCCCCCCATGTAGTCACCCATATTTGTAATAATTTTTGTCTCCTCTTCCAAACTCATTTGGTCAAGATGCAACCTTCTAACTCAGTTCAACTGTATACATTATCAAGAAAAAAGCTATAAAACTATGATGTATAGAAATAGTTTCCTTTCCAGGTGCTTTTCTTAGGTTATCCCATTTGGTTTTCATGCTTTTCAGGTGTAACTACTGAGCTTAGAGAAGTTATAGAACTTGCTTCAGGTCAGAAAGTCAATGACCCAAGTTAGCAAGGCTACAGACACTGTTAAGTGTGGAGAAAAATGTCAGTCAAGGGAAAGGGTGTTTCAGAGCAGCCCTTTGTGTTCTGAAGTCTTCCATGTGCACTTAGGCCACCTATGAGCTGATATTTTGCCAGCTTTGCATGTGTTGTGTTCATCTGTGGAAAAATCACATTTGGATTCCAGCATATACTTTGTTTAGAGGCCCTTCTGCCATGCAAAACCTCTCAGGCCATGCCATGTGTTCCATGTGGGATTTTGGAGACACATCCATTCCATACCTCCTTCTGGAGTATTAAAGACTCTGTCAGGGCTGGCAGGGCCCTCTCCTTTTCCGTTGACCACTCGGACGTTCAGTGTGTAGTGGCTAAAGGGCTCCAGTCCAGGTAACATGCCATGCGTCTTGCTGCCTTGGAAGGTGAGGATCTTTTTCTCAAGGTGACGCCTGTTTCTTTTAGACGAACTCTGTGTCTTCCAGTAGTAAATCTGATACAGCAAGAACAAAAGTCAGGTATGCACAAAGGAGCAAACTAGATTCCTCATGCTCACAAAATTAAAATAGTTATTTTTCCAGAAAATTCCCTTGATGCATTTTAGAAGAAAATTACCAGCAAAACTGATGGGTGCTGATTTTGAGGCAAGAGAACTAGAAGCCCAAAGATAATGAGGGAAATTAAGTGAAGACCACGTGACAAAGCTGGGCTGCACTATTTTGTGTTAGGAGAATGAGTAAAATAAATGAAACAGCATGAGACTATGTGGTTTTCTCTAGGACATGAAGCAAACGAGACAATGGGATTTAAGTCTTTTACTTGTTTAAGGAATTCTAAAAATAAAAACTACTGCCCAATGTTTATATATTTTTCCAGAATTAATACAAATCCATGTAAAATCCATCATTTTAATTTAAACCTAAAAGCCACAGCGAGGCTTTAATTATTATCTCTGTGGTATAGAAGAGCCTCTGGGCTACTGAGTAACTTTCTCAAAGTCACAGAGGTATCCAGAGTCACAGTCACAGGGGAACCCCCCACTACAAGCCTAGGGATTTTTTTACTAAGTCAAATTGTATCATTTAATTAAAAGTACATAGTTTTTGGTATTAAATTGTAGGCAAAGGTTTTGGAGATATGAATAAGAAAAGTGCCGATTAAAATTTGTCAAACAGGGCTTCTAGTTCTCTTGCCTCAAAATCAGCACCCATCAGTTTTGCTGGTAATTTTCTTCTAAAATGCATCAAGGGAATTTTCTGGAAAAATAACTACTTTAATTTTGTGAGCATGAGGAACCTAGTTTGCTCCTTTGTGCATACCTGACTTTTGTTCTTGCTGTATCAGATTTACTACTGGAAGAATTTTTAAAATTAAGAACTCAAATTCTTAAAGCATTTTCAGGAAAAGTCAACATAAATGCAGAATCTGGCAGTTAAAAAAATAGGGGAAAAAAAGGAGCATGATGCAGTACAAAAAGTGACCTCTAGGGGTCAGGGTTAACAAATCAAAGTAATTTGTGTGTGTGTGTGTGTGTGTGTGTGTGTGTGTGTGTGTGTGTGTCGCGTGTGCATGTGGGACAGTTCTTTGGCTATTGGTAAAAAAAAATTCTATGAATGAGTCTGTGCTTTCCAAGAACAATGATAATTAATGTTCATAAGAGCGACCCAGTTGAGTTTAAAACCATATAAGCTTTTAAAGTATAATCTGAATTATTTTAAAAAATGCCTAAGTTATCAGGATGATTCTGTGTGTTCAACACATATGGTCCATATTGCCATAAAGCTGGGTGCAGTGGTTATATTCTAACTCTTTAAAAATTAGTTTTTCCCGATTTGTACACATATTAATCACTTAGTTGGCAGAATGTTAGATCATCTGTGAGAAAAATGCAGAAACCCTTTTTTCTCACTTTGGATGCAGTGAGGTTTCTCATCAACACTGGCTAGGGTCCTTTAGATATGGCCTTTCCTGAGGTGATACATCAAATTCAGGTTCACAGGTTCCTAAGGATATGAACAAATAACTCCAACCTCATGCAGTGTGGCATTTGTTGATGCTCTTACTAAGGAAAGAACATGAAAGGCTCCCCTTTACTTGCCCGATAGCCTTGCAGGTGTCCTCGGATACTTTTCAGAGGTACTGGGTCCCAGTGCACCTCAGCTAAGGTACTGTTCACCACATTCACATGCACATTCCCAGGAGCCACCATTGGGACTAGGGAGAGGACAAGGAAGGGGCAGAAGTATCAATGTTATTTAGAATTTCATGCGTAAATATCACTCTCGCTAATAATTCTGGCTTGAAGCGTACTCTAGACCTACTCTATGAAATATTAAGAATTGAAAGTAGATTTTTTGGCATTTGACTTTGTGAGAACTTTTTTTTTTTAAGAGATAAAATCTCACTATGTTGCCTACGTTGGACTTGAACTCCTGGGCTAAATGATCCTCCCACCTCAGACTCCTGAGTACAGTTGAGCCTTGAACAACTTGAGTTTGAAGTACATGGGTCCACTTCTATGTGCATTTTTTTTCAGTAAGTACAGTCAGCCCTCTGTATCCACATCTGCAACCAAATGCGTTTCCCTGGTGTAAAACATGTAGATATGGAGGGCCATCCTTTCACATAGGCTGGCTCTGCAGGTCCAACTGTGGGACTTGAGTATTTGCAGATTTGGGTATCTGAGTGGGGGTCCTGAAACCAATCCCCCACAGACACCGAGGGACAACTCTACAGTAATCGCTTTAACATTCTGAACTCCTCTATCTTATACAGCAGGCTGTTTAAATTCAGAGAAGTCATGCAACCTAATTGCTGCCACCCACCCTTGTGACCTAAGTGCCTCTGGAAATGGCCTCAGCTTGCACCTTAGGAAGTCTGTTTCGCTGGGGAAAATTAGAAAGGAAAGAGCATCAGACACTTACGGTCTTCTCCAGAATGTCCCATGACTACAGCCGGCTCGGGGGCAAACCCCACGTCATTCAGGGCCTGAACTTTGATCAGGTATGGGACAAAAGTTGGTGTGCCTGAGACAATATATTTGGATACATTTGCTACAACCACAGACGTCCATTCATCATCACCATCTTTCTGGCGCCAGCTGACTTTGTACTGAAGGCCTGGCCCGTTAGATTCAAAACCATTCAAGGGCTAGAGAAAAGCCAAATAACCAGAGCTTACAAAACAGATGACTGCACAGCTTTTTACAGGAATAGCAAATTCAGTTCCCAGACCTAAAGAGAGTGGTCTTTGAAACACTAAAACACAAGCTATTAACCATTTCCCCCAGGGACCTGTTATCTATTTTTCCTTTTTGAGGAGATTAAAGGCTTGTTTGGAATCAACATTTCAAAGGTTGTGAATTACTATCTTGAAGCAATAAATGCCACACAAACCTTTCCAACTCTGGCTTCACAGCCAAGGGCAGGTGATTTTAAGACATTTCAGGTGTATAGATTCCTTTACATGCTCCTCTTTGTGTGATAATACATCATTGTCTGTTTTACTGGGAGACTGAAACTTATGAAGTGCTTTCTTTATTAAAAAAAACCAAAAAACTAGCCTGTCATTTTACCCTGTTTCTACATCTATCTAAAATAGGCTTTACAATTATATTAGTAAATATATGTTAATTTTCCAAATCCAGAAAACACAGATGAGCTCCCCTAAAGAAGTTGACTACTGGGAACAGCTTGATGCATGTCTTTCCAGATGGTGCTGTACAATACTAGCTAGCATTGAGCACAACTACATGCTAGGCAATGTCCTAGGAGCTTTGAATGTGTTAACGCCTTTAATCTTTTGAAGTTGGTTCTATTATTATTCCCATCACACAGATATCCAACAGAAATGTTAAACAATTGGTTTAAGGTCACACAGTAAGTGGCAGAGCTGGGATGTGCACCCATTCATTTTGGCTCCAGAGATCAAGTTTTTAACTACTACACAATATTGTCTCTTAAATTATATGTGTATATATATATGTTATTTTCCCAGAAGTGAGTAATCATGGAGATATTATTTTAATACAACCTTTTACCCCCCACTTTAAAAACAGCAAAGAAAGTTGAAGGCTTCATAGCTCACCTTCCATGTAATCACCAAATTATCAGGCTCTGATCCCAGTCCTTCCACAGCTGTGGGGTTTTTTTCTGGTTCTAGAAGTAAAGCAACCACAGATGTGTAAACTTTGGTCTTTTGCAGAGAGTGGAGAACTGCTCTATTTTATTTCGCATCACAGAAGTCACGTGTTACCTGCGGCTTTCGTCAAATACTGCTCAGAGGCCTCACTGGGCAAGCTCCTGCCGATGCTGTTCACTGCCATCACTCGGAAGGAGTAGTTCACATATGGAGACAGCTTCAGCTGGGCTGTGGTCTGTGTTCCGGAAACTTCAGCTTGGTGGTGCCACAGTCCTGCCTCATGCATTGCATCTTCATATTCAATGATGAATTCTGGCCACAATGCACACAAATACACAACAAACCCAAGACTGTGAACCAGGGGTAGATTGCTAGCAATAGCTAATAGAGCAGTCTAACAAGAGTAGCCAAACATGAATTATTTTACTTTCAGTAAAAATTCCATTAAAATATTTTGATTTCAGAATCCTATCCTTACCTTCATCCTCAATAACATGCAATAACATTTGAGCATACTGAGTTTAGTTACTTAAAACTGTTTAGCACCAATTCCTCCCTAAACAGAGTTTAAATATACAAAAAGCAGTTCATTTTTCTCATAACAGGAGAAATTAAATACAGTGAGATGCCATCTTCCACTAAACATATTGGCAAAGATCCAAAGTTTAAACACTTTGTTGATGATGACACAGGAAAACATTCTCTGACTTTGTAGAAAGTGTAAATTGGTACAATTCATATGTAGGACAATTTAGAAAATCCAGCAATATTTAACACACACATCCTTTGAGAAATTTTACTTCTAGCAATTTATTTTGCGTAAATCTGCTCGCATAAATGGCTAAAAGATACATGAAAAAGAATACACATTGCAGCATTGTTTGCAGTTCAAACAACCTATTGCAAACAACCTTAACAACCCTCAACAGGACATTGATTAAACAAATTACAGTATATCCACACAATGGAATACTCTGAAGCTGTCAAAAATGAATGGGGCTGTTCTATATGTACTGAAATGAAATAACTTCTAAAACGTATTAAGTGAAATCAAGCAGGGCATAGAAGAGTGTGTGCTGGCTACTAAGCTTGTGTAAAAGTACTTACTATAACAAACAGTCATACAAATTCACTTGGCTGTACATGTTTTATCCCTCAGAGGATACATACTGACAACAAGCATGTCCAGAGGCGCTGGGAGTCAAGGGTGGGCAGAAGATGTACTTTTCAGTGCATATTCTCTGCATATACGAAAGTTTTGGGATATGCACATGTTTTACTCTTGTAAAAAAATTGGTATTTGCAGGGCACGGTAGCTCCAGCCTGTAATCCCAGCACTTTAAGAGGCCAAGGGGAGAGGATTGCCTGAGCCCACGGGTTCAAGAACAGCCTGGGCAACTAGGCGAGACCCCATCTCTACAATAAAACACAAAAAAAACCAGGTGTGGTAGTGCATGCCTGTAGTTCTAGCTGCTTGGAAGGCTGAGGTGGAAGGATTGCCTGAGTCCAGCAGGTCGACGCTGGGGTGGCCATGAGTGTGCCATTGCCCTCTAGCCTGGGCGACGGAGTGAGACTCAAAAAAAAAAAAAAAAATAGGTATTTGGATATGCAAGGTATTTGGATATGCAAGGATTTGGGTACCTACTATGTGTCAGGTACCATGATATGAACTATAAAGACAAAGAGGAACTAGAAATATTATATGCATTGCACTGGTCCAAAGCTAAGTCTCTGGAGTTCTTTCAATCTACACTCATTTGCGGGTGATTTCCAGCCCCATAAATGGATGACTTTCACATTAATATCTGTAGTCCAGACCTCTTCCCTGACCTGCAGACTTGGATAGCCAATTGCCTATTCAACTTGGTTGAACTTGCTAGTCTATGACAGCATCTCCAACTGGATATGACCAAAACTGATTTCTATCTTCTCCAACTGGCAGTGACAACTCAGATCAAAACCTGGAGTCTTTCTTGGCTCCTTCTCGACTTTTACACTCTCGATAGTCCTATTGCCTGTACCATTAAATACATCCCAAATCTGACCACTTCTCAGTGACTCCATCCCTCTCAGCCTATTCCAAGCCACCATCATCTCTTGTGTGAATTGCTGCATAAACTCCTAACTCAGCAGTTCCCCAAGTTTCTCAGTTCACGGTGTACTTAGTGACTCCATAATTTTTTTGTCATGGCTCCCTTAGGCCAAAGAAATGCTTAATGTTTTCATGTATTAAGTGATTAGGTTCATACAACTTTTTAAGTATTTATATTTTAACAATTTAAAACCAATGGGGTACCGTACAACTTCTTAAACCTTGTAAGTACATTGGATATCACCATCCTCATTTCCTGTTCCTCATCTATGTGGTCTTGCTGTTTATCACAGAAAATGCTTTGCACAGATACATCATCATTACAAAATGACATGGCAATAAAATGTTGAAACTGCACACTGCTTCAAGCTAATTTTGTGTGGCGACTGACAGATGTCCCTGTGTTAAGTATCAAAATTTTAAAATTAAAACATTAAAATTATCCTAAGGTATCCCTGTGAATTCACTGAGGTACCATGGGGCATTTCAGTGCACAGTTTGAGAACCACGGTCCTACCTGGCCACTCTGCTTCCCCTCTTGTCTTCTATAGACCATTTTCTTTTTTTTTTTCTGTCTCTCTCTTATAATTTTTTATTTTATTTTAAAGATGTGGGGTACAATTCAGGGTTAGGTATGCAAATGTTCATTATGCGGGTACCCTTGTGGATGAGGTATACCCCCCCCTTTCCCAGGCAGATTCCTACTACTGCCAATCATGGTTCCCCCGCTCCCCTCCTGGCAATTTCCCACTACTGCCAATTCTTTTTTTATTATTATGATTATTTAACATCCACTTATGAGTGAGAACATGTGATACTCAGTTCTTTGTGTCTGTGAAAGATTACTCAGTATTATAGACTCTAAGTCCATTCATGTTGCTGTGATGTTCATGATTATGTTTTTCTTTATGACTGCATAATATTCCATTGTGTACATGTACTGCAGACCAATTTCAATCACTACCCAGAGTTAAGCATTCGGGAAACGTCATCACTCCTCAGTTAAATCCCTCCAAGGGTTTCCCAATCCTCACACTGTCCTATGGGGCCTTGTGCAACTCCTGCTTCATGCATTCACCACCTAACTCTTTACCTCTTCTACCTTTTCTTCTCCTTCACTTCTGTTTGTTCATTTCACCACAGTCACATTGGCCTCCAGCAGACAAGCTGTTGTCTTAGGGCCTTTGCTCTTTCCCTTTGCTCTGTCCCTGGAAAGTTCTTCCCCCGGATAACCGCATAGTGTGTTCACTAACCTCCTTCCTCCTGTCCTGATTGACATACTCAAATGTTTTTTGCTTAGTGTGGCCTTGTCTGACCACCGAATACATAATGGTACCCCTGGACTCCCATTTCTTTCTCTTGATTTGTTTTTTCCATGGCCTAAACACACACACACACAAACACACACACACACAGCCATATGTATGAATAGACATACATCTTCTGTGTGTGTTTGGGTCCTCTAGGAAGCAAATGCTAAAAATTAGAAGTGTAAGATATCTATTTGGGGGAAAGGCCAGTGGAAGATAAATGGGAGAAGAAGCAGAGCAGGCAGGGAAGACCTTCAAACCACAATGCTGGTCTGACGTCTGTAACAGGAGAGGGGAAAGAAAGGAGGAGTAGGAAGGAAGGTCCTCAGACTGTAGCATAGCTCTGAGATAGTCCCAGCCAGGTCACCGGGGCGTCCCAGAGGAAAGTTCACCCATGTGAAGAGTACTGCATTAGGTGTGTTTGGGCTCTAGGGCCTTCTCTGTGCCCAGTCACTAGAGCATCCTAGGGAGTGTGGCCTTGTGTGAACCTTAGAGAAGGAGCAAAGAATGGAGGCTGTCAGTTAACACTTCTTTCAGCAGGTTCTCTCCTAAAGGTAGATCTGACGTTTTGTGTGTGTGTATATACATATACACAAAATATATACACAGTGTATATTATTAATATCCTCATCTAAAATATAAACTCTGTTAAGCGAAGATGTTTTGACTATTTGTTTTAGAACAATGTCTGGCACATAATATCTGTTGAATGAATGGGAAAATGAATATCTGCTGAATGAACAAGTAAATGAATGAAAGAGTAGAAAAGCCCTGAAATCTAATTGTTTCATTTTCACATAGGCAAAAAGAGGCTCCAAGCACCCTAACCATCTAACTCTGGTTAATGAGCTGGGAGACTCAGCTTGGCCAAATGTGTGTTCTGATCAAACATTTCAAACATTGAAAACTCAGTTGAGAAGGGAGCACAACTAAATAACACAAGATAGACAGGAGGCCTTTAAAAAATTTTCTTGGAAATATTCTCCTTTACCAGGAGCTGCAATAAATCAACACATCTGTCATTTCAGATTCATCTTAGGTAGTTACCAGAAACGAATTTAGTCTTCTTGCAGTATATACCTGAAGGTAGTAATGTATTATAGGCTTGTGACGTGATTGTGTCTCCCTCTTCAGTATCTCTCTGGTTTTACAATTAAACTTCGAAGATTACCTGCACAGTAGCTCCCCTACATACAAAGCTTCAAGTTACGAACTTTAATAATGCACACCTGTGGTATTTTTACGTATTATTTCTCTCTACCAGGTGTCAGTATAGCCTGTTAAATACATACCGTACTATATAGCCAATTGTGTTAGTTGGGTATCTAGGTTAACTTTGTTGGACTTCAGACAAATTTAAACACTCTCCTAGAAGGGAACTCATTCATATGTTGGGGACTTCCTGTGGTCTAATTATACATATATATGCATGTATAATAATAAAATAAAATAATATATATATATAGTCAGGGTCTCACTCTGGCACCCAGGCTAGAGTACAGTGGCATGATCATGGCTCACCACAGCCTCAACTTCCTGGGCTCAGGAGATGCATCCACCTCAGCATCACCTCCCATGTGGCTGGGACTACGGGCATGTGCCACCATACCCAGCTTACTGTAGTCTAATTTTATTAAGTTCTTTCAGTATCCTTATGACCTTGTCCCTCACCTGATTTTATTCCCTAGGCTTATGTCACAAATGCAAGGAGCTGACTGTTGAATGGGTCGCTTTGTAGCAGGGGCTAATTGAAAGAGAGAGGCCTGGGTAGGAAGTTAACATACCTGATGTCTACACTCAGTTCTGTTACCAACTGCGGGTTTGAAACGTCACTTTACTCACCAAGTAGACAGGGCCATTCAGCACCTGCTTCTTTTATTCCTTTCTCCCAGAAGACATGGGCAAAAAAATAACTACCTTAAGTTAAAATGCATCTTCCTACTGTAGCAGATATTTATGGTGAATCTTATGAATCTTAAACACAAATAACAGTATATTTGATTAATTAACATCTTCAGCAATTAATTGGTGTTCTATGTCAGAAGCCATAACCAGGAATAACATCAGCTCTTCAGAGAAGGAGGCTATAAATATTTTCGTTCTATCAATAACAAAGCAGAGAATGCCAGTAAATACTTTTGTGAGGAATTTCAGTTGTATACTTTAAAGTGTTTCAAACATGGCCATTCAGTTAACCAGTAATAAAGCAAATAACACCACATACTTGTAATAGGGCTGTTGTTGTCATCGCCTGGGGTCCACGACAGCTGAATACTTTTGTCAAGCTGATTTGTCAGTTCTAAGTCAAAGGGAGGATTTGGAACATCTGTAGACCAAACACACACATGTCATGGTTAACCATCCATCCTTAAGAGGTTCTTTATTTGTGATACTATTCAAAGAGGGAACACCTTAGAGACACAGCACACTTAATGGTCAATGAGCATGCAAATGAAAAGAAATGCAAACAACTGAGGTTGCTGGGAACACACAAGCATACCCAAGATAACCCATCAAGATGTTCTGCTTGCTTATTTCTCAAAGAAAACAGAATCATTTGTAACCAAATCCACTGAAGCAGACATGTATGGTTCATCAGCACTCTCAGTGCGTGTCTTCTCTTAAACACGAATGAGCACAAACAATGAAAAATAGTATCAAAACTTAATTTCTAATACATGGGAAATAGAAAATAGCAAATGTTGAAAAACAAAGGCAAATACAATGTAATGTTTAAAGAAGACTCAAATGCTCTTTCTGAAACATGCTGAATGACGGATTTGGGGGCTCCTTAAGAATATTCATATCTTAAAAATAATTTAAAAATAGGCTGGGCATGGTGGCTCATGCCTGTAATCCTAGCACATTAGTAGGTCAAAGTGGGAGGATCGCTTGAGGCCAGGAGTTTGAGACCAACCTGGGCAAAATAGCATGACCTTGTCTCAAAAAAAAATATGTAAAATAAAATAATGCTATGTAGGTAGCCCTCAACATGCATAGGTATGTACTCTCAGAGGACAACAGCATACAGACAGCTGTTGGGACATGTCTGCTTCTTCTAATGGTGCTTCTGAGATCCAGAGAGTTACTGTTCCCCCATGAGTTTTTATTTGACCTTGCTTCTGGGAGTAACTCTGAATCTTAGGTAACCAGAGGCCATATAAACATGTGAGTTCTTTTTTCTTATCAGTAATAAAGCAGTAAATGTCTATAGAGGATAAGTCTTATATGGAAAAATTAATGATGCTGTGTAAAATTCAGCTGAGACTATGCCACAAAATTAATTTTTTAATTTATGTGCTGAATAATGAGAGTACTCTAAACATAAAGATTTCTGGAAATAATTTCTGATTTATTTTCTAGACTCAGAAAAGCTAAACAACATGAATGTACTTCTCCTTCTGGTCTTTCTTTAGTGATATAACTTTTGTTAATGCACAGAGAGTCTGTTTTCTCTGATATAAAAGTAAAGTTTTCTTCTAAAATATCAATTTTTTTCCTGTATAAATTTATTGAAAACGGAATCCTGAAACAATGTTTATTTTTCCAGAACAACTTTTAATAAATCGAAGTGAAAACCTAATTTGTGGAATGATACTAGAAATAGTTTTTTGTTCTGTAAAATGTGGATGATGGCTTTTGAAAAAGCACTGTGCTTCTTTGCAAGGAAACTGTATCAAAAAGGAAATTTTACCAAATAAAATGATTTTTTAATAGCATGTAAAATATTTAGAAATAACTGGCAATAAACTCAGTGAAAAATTCTAGGGTTATAATGAAGAAATTATTGCCAGTAAGTGGGTGACACAGTATAACACACAATAGAGCCCATTTCCTTAAAGAAACACAATGTGATAGAGACAAGGAAGCAATGAATTTTTTTCTGCAAAGATGAAATTGTTTGACAGAAAATAGAGAAAGAAGACTCATATTAGTTTACCGTAAACGGGAGCTGGAGTTGGAGTAGGAGCTAGAAAGGACATTAATATAAAGGATTTTAATCAAAATTAGTAATGGAAAGACACAAGATAGCACAAGAAGATAAAGACTGTACATGGTTTAAGATTATAAAATTAAACCCTATGCTTAGCTGTGAGACATGACATTGACAGGCATGTAGTAACAATTTAGGGGAGAAAAAACCTTCAATTTTAAATAAAAGTAGATTATTTCTCCCAATTTTCTTATCAATGTATAACTAATGTGCATACTCCACCCTTTTATCCCAGTGCTGCTACAGAATATTTTCACTGAAATTATCGCTTCAAAGGCATCTTTCAAAGAAGAAAACCATGGGTAAACATTTAATATTTACAATTTGTATTTTACTTTTTTCAAAGAAGAAAACCATGGGTAAACATTTAATATTTATAATTTTTATTTTACTTTTTTCTTTTCGACCTAATGCAGGAAGCCAGTTACAAGGCATTTATTCTTGTTCTTACCAACAACGCTAAGCACAGCGCTGGCAGAAACGCTGTCCAGGGTTGTGTTGGCCATACACGTGTAGGTGCCGCTGTCATCGTCACTGACATCCGCTATCGCCAGTTGGTCCTTGTCAATAATGAACCTGCCAATAGAACATATTCAGAGATGCTGAAATGGACATTCAATGGCATGAAAGAAACTCTGTGAATTTGATAAGAGAGAAAAATGATAAACATGTTTGGCAAATTAGAGAAAAAATCTTGTACAATACATATCACTTTAATAATTATTAAAGGTAGAAAACAGTGAGACAATGAGCTAGAATCTTGGATTAGAAGGGATATTAAGTCATCTGGTACCATGGTTTTTAACTAAGCCTCAGAAGTCTTAGGAGTTTCCTAAAGTTCCCAGGGACAGGGGGTGGGAGGCAGTTCCACAGTTATCCTTACAAGAGGGCTTCTGCTCCTAAGAAACAATGGAACACCACTCGTTCAGCTCAATTTCTCTCTAAGGGTATATTTTAAATACTTTAGTATTTACTGCAGAAATTTACCCTCATTTTAGCTACATGCAAACTCTCATAAAAGAAAATACATGCAAAGAATAGTAAGCTGTTTTATCACTAGATACAGAAAGATTTAGATCTGCAATCTCCACAAGGATTTTCTAGAAGTTACTTGTGGGCATGCACAATTGCTCAGTGGGTCAAAATCATTGTATAGAGGAGGGGATTCATGTATGATTTTATGCATAAATCATAAACTGTCTTCTCAATTTCCAAGTTAAAGCTTCAGCCAACTTAACCTGATGGCCATTTCTTCATTTTTTTTCTTTCTATCTTTATCAATCCAGACTCCACAAATAAAACTGACTTGTTGAGGCATAGAACTAGATGAAAATTCTAGGCACAAAGAGAAGGCCTCAAAGTTCTCTGGGGCCATTGACAAGCAATAGCGCACCTATCAGGCATCACAGCTTTAGGTCGGCTGCAAGCAAACCATAGAAACCACTTCCACCAGCACACGGTATTCCTTCTAATAGTAAGTCCTGTAGCCATTTTGACTACTAATATTCACACATCCTACTCTGTATACTTACTATGTCAAGTTGAGGCCTTTAACTGGAAAATGGCATAAACTTTCTTCCATTCTAAACTAAAAGAGTGTAACACACTTGGGTTATTTTGAATGCTTTACCTGTTGTTATTTTTGTTTTTCCTTCCCTTTCCACTGACTTTATGTAAAATAAAAAGAAAACTCCTTATCTGAACAAATATTAGTGTCCATTAAAACACTGAAGGATTCAGATGGTCTCTGGTGATTAAAATGATCATATTTCTGCTTATTTATAGAAAAGTAATGAAAACATCTGTTGAGACTTCACTGTTCAAGGTACAAAAAAAATGGACGTTGTCCAAGACCTTAAGGGGTTTTTTTCCCATGCCAAATTACACAGGAGACCAACACACAAAGATAGATAAACATTCTCAGGGTCTTATTTCAATCACTTGATACCCTTTTAGGTACAAATATTTTACAGTAGGAAGAACATGCATATATCTCTTTACTTTGGAGACAGCAGACTTCAGAAACTGAAAACATCACAACAAGTCACCATACAATAAATCTTTAGTTCAAAAGCGGCTTAAAGAGAGAATGAAGAGAAAGGAAAAACATCGTCTTCAAATACCTTTCGTCACTGGGCAGCTCACCGTTGTCCTTTAACCACATGACTGTGGGGATTAAGGTGTGATCGTGTTTTACTTTGCATTCAAACGACACGGTGCTCCCTCTTTGCACAACTGCATATTCAGGCTGTTTAATGATCCTTGTCGGATCTGAAAATTAAAGTTATTGTGATCCATTGGCAAAGCTGGAGAATTTGCTCAAAGTCACATAATAATAAAAAAAAAATTCATTACCTCTGTCTTACCTTTGATTTCTAAGTGAACTTCATTCTTTGCCATCCCTAATTTATTCCTTGCAACACATGTGTAAGTTCCCGTGCTGTCCTTTTGGGCCACAGGAATTTCCAGAGTTCCATTTTCATGTAAAACATAAATATCTTCATGAAGGGCACTCCCTTTAGCTCCTTTAAACCTTCATTTCAGAAATTATCACCATGAGAATGAAAACATGAAAATTTGAAGTCAGAAATAAAATGCCACCCTCCAGGGTAAGAGAACTATGGTCTGAGTTAAAGTGTCAAGTTCAAAGATGTTTGGAATTTTCACAAACACACTGCATGCTTGTATGTCAAGGGGGTAAATATAAAGAAAAGACATAAAACTGGCACATTGAACAACAAATGGTGTTTGTAGAATTAGGTTGAAAATCAATACATAATATTTAAGTCATAATTTGTGTCATTAAATTGTAATTTTGTTATAGTTTAATTGTTTAATAAGTACATTGTTACTAATTTTCTCTCTAAATAGTTAATTAAAAACACAGAATGAAGATTGCTCTTTCTGACATTTGCCACCCAACTGTAATGTAGTTATAACTCTATCTGTAGGTTACAATTCTAGAGAGATTCTGAATTCAAGGCTACAGAGGTTATACTTTTGAAAGTATAATTAGGAAAATGTTCAGAGCACAAAAAAAGGCATGTATGTCAGATAGCAGAAATGAAGATGGACGAAAAGGGATGAGGCAAAGTCAACCTATTTTAAGTGTTAATCCCTCTAGGAAAATCATCTGCATAGGATCCATGTTTTTCTTCTCTGGGGTTAAGGTGGGGACCTGGGGATATTTTCCTTTAATCCTAACCTTGCTTTTATTCTTACCTCAGTAGCAGAAGCCTAGCATAGCACCTAGGACCTAATAGATGGTCAATAAATAAATGTTCCAATTTTCTTTCATTCATTCTTTCTGATCTGTTGCCTAGCCATCCTAGTCTTGTCTTTTTCAGCTCAAGTAAGCAAGTTAGGGGAAGCTACAGGACTTATATCAGGAGCAGTATATGAAAGGAGATGCTCTGAGGTGGGGGGTAACAAGACAGAGGAGAGCTTGGCTGGATCCAGTCAGAAGATCCAGTGCAAGAGATACTAAAGAGGAACACTGTTAATAACAGATCCTGCTTTTGAGCTTATTATGGAACCCTTCCCCATCCCACATAATATTTTATTATCAAGGAATGTTCCCCAACCTGTCCCTCTATCCACTACTCACAAAGTTCTAGGGGATGTCCATGGCATTGTAAAATAGAGCAGCCTTAAATTTTTAAAACTCATTTGTGGCCACTGCCTTGCTGAGCTATTTTGTGGCCAAGTGCTCTTTGAGCTATGGCCAGGCCAAGTTTTCTTAAGCTTTGGTCCCCTCCCCTACCCTGGGGAGGTGAATCCTCCTCTTTCTCTCTCTTTCTAATTTACTTTTTAAAATAAACTACATTTTCTAATCTAAAAAAACCTCATTTGTATGCAGCTTTGTGGTTGATAAATAAATTACACATGTGAAAGGATTTAGCATAGAGCAGGTAGTGAATAAACATTTGTAAAATGAATGAATAAATTTAACAATTAACAGTATAAGGGCTTGTGTGCTGCTTTTCCCCTGGGTTTTTTTTCCTTGAGTCAGAGTCTCTGTTGCCCAGACTGGAGTGCAGTGGCACACTCATGGCTGCCGCAGTCTTCACCTGCCGGGCTCAGGTGATCCTTCCACCTCAGCCTTCCGAGTAGCTCAAACCACTATGCCTAGCTAATTTTTCTGATTTACTGTGGAGATGAGGTCTCACCAAGTTGCCCAGGCTGGTCTTGAACCCCTGGGCTCAGGTAATTCTCTCACCTCGCCTCTCAAAGTGCTGGGATTACAGATGTGAGCCACTGCACCTGGCTCCCTGTTAGCTTTTTTCTGAAACCCAATATAATTAGAATGTGAAGGTTTTAGCAAATGTGAATATTAAAAAACAAATAGGACCACTACTTACCACTCAATGGTGGGGAGAGGGGATCCAAAGAAGGCACAATCTAGGAAGGCAGGCCTGTTAGCAATGACCTGGTAGAGTGTGTTTGGAGGTGTGAGAATTCGTGGTGGCTCAGCTAAAAATATTTAAGAAAACAAAGTAAATATTAGAATACACTATAGACCCTCAGTATACTTATCCTATTTTGTTTTAAGGTCATTAAAGTTTATAGTAAAGCACAACCCACGTCTCTCCCCTCATGTTCCCTTATGAAAATACCTGTCACTCAAGGCAGACAAATACAGTTTTCCTCCCTCCACCTCATGTTTCACATCTTGCTCAGGCATTATTTTAATTGTTAAATTACTTCTCTGTATCTTCTAGGATATTGTGAGTCCACTGTGGCCAGGGATTGGGACTTTTCGTCATTTTACCCCCAGCAAAGTGACTAACACAGAAATAATGGCCAAGTATATTTTTGTTGAATGATTGTGACCCACCAAAACCCTAGTGGGTAAGACTGGTGGGGAACACATAAACCGATAGAAAAAAGCAGAGTGATCAGTGTGATGGCTAAAACACTTGGAACTAGAGCAACAAAAACAAATATAGACAAATGGGATTATATCAAACTAAAAAGCTTACACAGCCAAGGAGACAATCAACAGAGTAAAGAGACAATCTATGGAATGGAAGAAAATATTTGCAAGCCATTTATCTGGTAAGGGGTTACTATCCAAAATACATAAGGAACTCAAACAACTCAACAGTATAAAATGAATAACCTGATTAAAAATGGGCAAAGGTCTGAAACAGACATTTCTCAAAAGAAGATATACAAATAGCCAACAAACATATAAAAAATGCTCAACATTACTAATCATCAGAGAAATGCAAATCAAAACCACAATGAGATATCCTGTTATACCCATTAGGATGGCTATTATCATAAAAACAGAAGATCACAAGTGCTGGTGAGGATGTGAAGAAAAGGGAACACTTTTACATTGTTGGTTGGAATACATTTAGTACAGCCTTTATGAAAAGTAGTATAAAGATTGTTTACACTAAAAAATTAAAAATAAAACTACTATATTGTCCAACAATCCCACTACAGGTATTAGCTAAATAAAATCAGTATGTTGAGCTCTCTAAACTACCTTGTTCATTGCAGCACTATTCACAATAGCCAAGATATAGAATCAAGCTAAGTATCCATCAACAGTGAATGAATAAAGAAAACGTGGTATATGTAAACACTGGAATACTATTTAGCCTTAATAAAGAAGAAAATCCTGTCATTTGCCACAACATGGAGAAGGCTGGAGGACATTACACCAAGTGAATTAAGTCAGGCACAGAAGGACAAATACTGCATGATCTAAGCTGTATATACAATCTGAAAAATTGAACTCAAAAGTAAAGAGTTAAAAGTAGAACCAGAAATCAAAACTGCTTTGTCAGCATCCACCAATATCTTAACTGCTTAGCTCTTCATGTGATTAATGACCTTCATTTCAAGCATGAAGGAAAAATAGTAAGTATTGGTTGGTTTCCTGATGTTAATTTGGTTTGAAAAGGGAGCATACTAATCTTAAAGGATTGAAGCATAATTCTCTGGCATCATGAAAACAGTTCTTGCATAAATGTTGGCAAATTTAGTATTTTGGTAGTTTTGTCCAATATGTAAAATACAATGTTCACATAAACCAACCATTTGAGAATATATTTGATTATGTCATAGGTTTTAAAACATATTTTTACTAATTAAATAAATGTACATCTATGACTTGGATAAAGGGCAAACATTATGATTAATGGTTTATTTTTGAAAATGAGAATCATGAAATTGTTATTACACTTGTCAGTTTCTAAGGATGGAAGATCATTAACAGTCAGTTACTAACAGCAGACAAATGCTATTTTTCTTTTGAGGATTTGACACTTGTTCTTAACATCTGTGAATAGAACAGCCTATTTGATTATTTCTACAATGAAGAATTTGCCATTATAAAAACCGTGTTATGAAAGAACATTAACATCAGACTGCAAGATTCTTCAGGGCAAGGTTTGTGTCTTATCCACGTTTGCATCTCCCTGATAGTTCCAAGTACTGTGCTCTGCACATAGTTGATGCTCAATATGCTTTTTGCTGAATGAATAGAAAATAACAGCGGTCACTAATTTGCCATGTCTTTAATAAAGAAAGAGCTTACCCAGAACATTTACAAATGCATTTGCCAGTAAATATCCATATTCATTAGAGGCATTGCACTGATATACCGCACTTGATCTTTCTTGCACATTTGAAAAAATAATGGTATCACCATCTATTTTTCTGCTGGGGTCATCAGGGGCAACTGTTTGGGTGTAAAAATAGAAAGTACATGCTTATTCCTCTTTGCTTAAAAGATGTATATTAAACCCATAAAGCTTGACTTATAGTCAGTAGGACAAATGCAAACTGATCTAGGTATAATGCAGCAAGAACAGTAGAATTCCAGCAGAAACCATACATTTTCCTCCTCAGAATTTAGTTATCACATATACATGGATGTAAGGTCAATATTCAATTAGTCTTAAGTAGATAGCTTTGTATCACTGATTATTATTTTGAGAGATATATAAAAAAAGCCCCACACGTGTAGGTGAAAATTGTACTACACATTCAGGAAAATAGTGTCCTGCTCAGAAAAAGAACGCGGTTACTTATGAGAGGAGAAGTTAATGATCAAGGAGAGACAACAAAAGCTAGCCAAAAGTCTAGAAACGCTTCAGTTTGTCCAAACCTATCCCTTTTAAGGAGCCACTTCTTGAAACAAATAGATAAATAAATAAGTACATGCATGAATATAGGGCTAATAATCAAATGTGAAAATAGCCATTTTCCTGATTTGGAAATTCCTGAGGTTGAAGTAGAAGTAAATTGTGTAAAATTTCTATTAAAGATAGTGTTTTCAGTTAAATCTCTCAAACACTTGAAAAAGTTAGGACCAGGATTTCTCCTTACTAAAGTGTACTAGAACTGCTTGGGTAATATAATATGTGAGGATTTAATCCAGGGCATGCCTGACAATTTGGAACTGCTGTGCTGCTGGAGACGAATTCCTTTCTGTGAATGCTAAACCTGAGGCTGTGACCTTACATTGCTGTAAGAGAACACTAGAAAGGATTTAGGTCTCTGTCTCAACACGCTGACCAAAATAAAAACGAAATAACCCTTTTAAGCTGTGCTTGCAACTTGAACCAGTTAAGAAGCTTTCACTTTCTTTCTAAACACCATTTCTTTTTCTTTGGTGAGAGGAGCAGGATGTGCTTCTAAGACACATATTTATCACTGCATTAAACTCCTTTATCATGCTAAAATTAAAAAAATTGGTTCATCTGTGGTTTATTAACCAACCTTAATGACAATTAACCAAAAATATAGGTATTCATCCTTGTTTTATCACACATGCACAACATACTTTACTCAAGTACTCATTCTGTAATAGTTTTCTACCATTGCTGTAACAAATTACCACAAACTTAGTGGCTTCAAACAACAAAAAAATTACTGTCATTCAGTTCTGTAGGTTACAAGTCAGACAGGGTAACACCGAGTTAAAAGCAAAGGTAGAGTGGTGTTCTTTTCGGGAGGTTCTTGCATATTTTCTTGCCTTTTCCAGCTTCTGGAGGCTGCCCACATGCCTTGACTGATGGTCCCCTCCCTCCAATTTCAAAGCCATCAACGTTGCATTTCTTTGATCATTCTTCCACAGTCACATTTTTCTCTGACCACATCCAGGAAAGGCACTCTACTTTTGAGGGCTCATATGATTAAATTGGACCCAAATCAGATAATCCAGAATAATCTCCCCATCTCAAGGCCTTTATAATATGTACCAATTCTCTTTTGCCATGTAAAGTGACATATTCACAGGTTTCAGGGGTTAGGATGTAGACATCTTTGGGAGGCTATTATTTTGTCTGCCACACATTCTATCACATTTACACCTTAAATGTCTTTTAGATGTTTCATACCAGAATATTCTAAAAATTCAGCATAAATTGAAGCTTAGAACAAGTATTAGTTTCCAAGGATTGTTAAAACTCTAACTTATCAGCTACTCTTCTTCAACCGATTAATCTTCATTCCTGAGCAGGCATGCTAGATGTTCTTTAAAAAGTAGCTCAACACTCAGATCAATAGCTCATTTATGAAATCATCTTATATACTCCAGATTGTTCCACTAGTGATGGGGGTGTGCCAAGATACTTTGAATTGGCTTCTTAGCCCACATCTGCTGTTTATGACTCTAATAATTTCAAAATTATCTTAAGGAACATGTTCTTCCAAACAGAAGACAAATACAAGTTATAATTCCTTCAACAGGGTATAGATTCATCGATAAAAGACAGTAGAGGACAGAAATATCACACTAGCCCAGAAGTGAACTGTAGCTGTGCCAGGCAACCAGGGACTCTGAGAATGCAGTGTGCCCTAGGACGGCCCATGTTCCTTGTCCCAGATCCCAAGTCTTGTATCACTGGGGCCTTTCTGACTCACACACCCTCAGTGCTGTGCACTCACTGCCTTAACAAGGCATGATGGAACACAGAGTGGCATTTCTGGAAATCAGTTCTCTGTCAGCTAGCTATTCTTAGTACTTTTGGATTCTGAAGTTGGGCACTCAGTGCTGGGACTCTTCAGGAGATTCTTGGGGTCTACATGTGCCACCTTGACTGCATCTATGTATATATGCCAGGCAAGAGTACAGTGACTAGTTATTTTGGACTTGAGGCACAGGCAGAGGTTTGGACTGAATCTCTCTAGATAAGTGGCAGATTGTGTGAGAAGAGCTCCTCAAATTCCTTGAGTATATTGAGTTTTTAAAAGTTACACCATCATGTGATATTTAATGGGTAAAGTGTTTCAATTCTGGAGATCTGTTACACAATATTGTGAATATACTGAACTCTACTGAACTGTATATACATTTAAAAATGGTTAAGATGGCAAATTTTATGTAATGCATTTTTACCACAATAAGAAAAAAAGTTATATCATCATGAACATGAAGGACATAACTCAGGTAACAAAGCCAATAGGACAATTTTCTCCAAGTGAAGACTCATCAGTCACAAATACAATCATGTCAAAAAGCTTTTTTGTGGCTCCTCATTGCACTTTTCTTTGCTATCAACCCTTTAGGAAGATAATCTTTGCCTAAAAAGTGCCTGACTGTATCTGCTTTATTTATGCTAAATGGTTCAGTCTTCAAATATTTATTTTTGACAAGGTGTTTAGGAATAAAATAAACCCTTTAGGTAAGATCTCTCTCCACGGGGGTTTGGGCTACATTGTTCTTAAGTACTTATTTAAAAAATGCAAACAAACCTGGGAACTGTCACAGTGACATAAGGAGGCTCAGTTGGAGCTGGACACAAAACAAAATCACGAATGCAGAGACATTTGAAGCCTTTGGACACTATGGGCTGGTTACTGGGAGTAACTCTCCACACGCAAACCCAAATGATCCAAAGGAATAATAATTAATTCTGGGAATAACCAACTTTATTTGCTGTAAATGAATGCTGTAGAAAGAAATTTAAGAACATAGAATCACCACATAAGCTAAAGCCTCAAAGGTAAGGTCCAGAACTGAGGTGGTGGCCTTCAGAAAATACTTTCTTTTAACTTAACTCTCCTGACATGCTGGTTCAAATGGTAAATGCTCCCAACATTTAGATGATAATGATAATAATAATAATAACAACAACAACAATAATAATGCCTTTTTACATGTACTGAGTACTATCAATCTTTAAAATGTAGCCAGCTGTGCTAATAATGTGAGTCTGGTGAGGTGACTCATGCCTGTAATCCCAGCATTTTGTGAGGGTGAAGTGGGAGGATTGCTTGAGCCAGGAGTTTGAGACCAACCTAGGCAACATAGTGAGACCTTGTCTCTACAAAAAAATAAAAAAAAAAATAGCTGGGTATGATGGCATGCACCTGTAGTTCCAGCTACTTGGGAGGTTGAGGTGAAGGATGGCCTTAGCCCAGGAGGTTGAGGATGTGGTGAGCCATGATCATGCCACTGCACTTCAGCCTGGGTAACAGAGTAAGACCCTGACTCAAAAAAAAAAATGTTCTTACATCTATTGAATAATTTTATTTTAAAAAGAAGTTTGTGAAAAAGGTTAACCAGATAGTGTCATATGCATTTTGGAGACAAGAAGCTACAAATAGGAACATAATGGTTTGTTAAGTGAAATCAATGCTCAGATTTTCCAAGTTAGTCAACTTTATAAATGTTTCCTAGAATCAGAACATTTGATGTCCTGATGATGTAGAACAAATTTCTGGATGAAGAGTTACATCTTCCTCTTCATCTACTTATTCTATCCTCTTATGAAGGGTACCAACTGAGCCCCTTAGTTTTTCAAAAAGGAAGAAGGAGGCTGCTCGAATGGAACCCAAGGAATATCTTGGACTAGTCCTCTATCCCCTGGCTGCTTACTTGTGTTATTGGCTTTCAATCTTTCCCAACAATGTGAGCAAAATATATCATTATGGCAGAAGGAGGTTTTGTGTCTGTCCTCATTCTCTTAGTTCCTTTCTTTCCTGAGAGGAAAGGGGTCTTCTGGCATAATAATGGTGTGAACATATCCATGTTCTGTTTCACACAAAAGAGTCCAAGAGACCTAACACAACTCACGTAGGAAACAAAGATCTGTAAGTGTTAGACTCTCCTGCTGCCTCCTGGGACAGAGACAGGAATGACAGTGGCCATGGCCTTGGCCTTGGGGACTACCATGAGGATGGCAGGGACTCTCCTGTGGGGAAGACAGAAAGGAAGAAGCAGCAGCTTAGGAATGCCCACCTAAGGGTAAGTAGGAACTTCTAAAAGGCAACTTCCTGGTGAAAGCAGGAAAATGCTTAGCTCCGTCCTGTTGATAACAAGTTCATTTTCTTTCCAGTCCTGGGTTCTATCTTACCACCTGCCCATCACACAATAAAATCAAAGTTCTCTTTCGGTAACAGTTCTCTGCAGTTGCATTTCTTTTCCTGACCTCTGTAGGCTGCTTCAAACATACCTATTTTAGGTGGTGTGGGCAAATTCCATATTTAATAGAGCCTGTTTTTTTTTGTTTTTGTGTTTGTTTGTTTGTTTTGCTTCAAAGTTTTACGTAACCTGGCCAGTCCTGGGGGGAGGGAAGGAAAAGTTTTAGAAGATATTGAGGTAAAAGTCCAGATGCTTTCAGAGTTAATTCTTTAAGTTTCCTAAAACAGTAGATTCCAGGTCTGAAATGCAGCCACAAATCAATAACATCACATTTTGCCAATAACCCAAGTCCTACCCCTTCTTCTCTCTGATTCTGCTCCCCCTTTGACAGTATTTTTGTGTACTTGACCGCCAGAATTTGCAGAGGCAGGAGGGGACCATCAGTGTCCTTAGGGGATCACCCACAAGTCAGGAGTCGGGGGCTGCGTATCTGGCAGTAGGGTCCCCCAACTGTGTCTCTGTTGCGCGGCACAGGTGATGAACTTTAGGCATCTGGTGGCAAAAGTGCACGACTCCCTGCACAATGGTGCTGCACAGCTGTTTCCCCGCCTCTCACCCTCAGCAGCTGGTCCACCCACAGTTTCTGCAGGCTCTTGGGTAGGAAGTGCTGCCAGCAAACCAGCTCATGCTCCCAGCTAATTTCTGGGGTCTACGCTAGGCATCCTATGAAGGTCAGGAGTGTTACTGTGCTAATTCAACACCACCACATACCATGGCAGACTTTGCCCTTGGTTCCCACCCTTGTCTCTCTGTATCTCACCACCTTGTACCCTTGTATTTCTAAATGCATCTGTGGGGTGCACAACTCAGCCAAGTGCAGATGAGAAACAAGCACTGGTCTCCTGTTTCCAGAATGGTCCCCAAACCTCAAAGGCAATTCTATTTAGGGGCCTCATAGGGCAGCTACCAAGCAGGGTGGAAAGGGGAGAGGCACAGGCTCCTCAAATTTTTACTGATTTTTTGGGGCAGTTTTCCTCTTCATTGACTCATTTTAGCTCAGGGGAGTTGAACATGTAGTACGGCATGTAGAGCTCATGTTGAACTTATATGTCTAAGACTTAGCTTCCACCTAAGAGGTCACTCAGCAGAAGCTGTAGATGGGTTGGCAGTGGGGAATAGCTATGCCTTTGCAGTATCATCTGTAAGGCTGTGCAAGGGCCCTGACAGCCTATCACCTTTGAGATGCCCAAACAGTAATCCATGCACTTTCAGCATGGCCACTAGATGTGGAGAAAGACCCTTTCAGGGAATCGCCACATCACCTCAGCGCCAGCAAACAGCATCTATTCGCAGCACTGTGGGGCAGGGCTGGGCCCCTTGTTTTGCTGCCATGCTGTGTGGTGTTCCTCTCTTCATGTGCCCATCAGAGTGATTGCTATGAAGGACACCAGAGGCTGAGGGACCTTGTATCTGTAGGAGTTGTAGAATTCAATTCCAATTATATCTACTCAGTCACTCTCTTTTTTTTTTCTGTCTCATGGAGACTTAAAGTATACTTTTGGGAAGGAAGAAATGAGCTTATTTGAAATCTGATTTGAGAGATTTTTGTCCTAACTATTTCTGCTCTGGACCTAATTTGATGATTTAGCATTGAGTGGAAGGGACTAACTTGTCTCCCTGGGACTCCTGTTCTCTGCCCCGAAGCAGGCCTTTTGCAGTTGTCCTCCCCACAAAAATTTTATTTAAATCGGGAGTGTTTATGAGTACATTTTCAAAGCTTTCAAGGCAACTACAGTTATTAGGTTTCCTCAGAGCTATGGACTGAATTTTTGTATCCCTCCAAAATTCATATGTTGAAACTTAACCTCCAAGGCAATTAGGAAGTGGGGCCTTTGGGAGGTGATTAGGTCTTGAAGGCTCCACCCTCGTGAATGGGATTAGTGTCTTTATAAAGGCTTGAGGGAGCCTGTCTGCCATGTGAGGACACAAAGAAGGCAGCATCTGTGAGGAACAGGCCATCATGAGACACCAAATCTGCTAGCAACTTGATCTTAGACTTTCTAGCCTCCAGAACTATGAGCAATGAATTTCTGTTGTTTATAAATTACTCACTCTTGGGCACTTTGTTATAGCAACAGGAATGGCCCAAGACAGCTGGCTTGGAAGGACAACAAGCTGAGAAAATCAGAAGGAAAGATCAGCCTCATGACTTAATCTCCCCTTGCTTGTGTCACCCACCTACCTGAGTCTCAATTTTCCCTGCTTAGGATTGATTGCATTCTGGCTGCTGAGTTCAAGCATTTATCGTTTCAGCATTTCTCAGCTCTCCCCATTTTCCCTACTAAGTGGCTAGAGGGATTGTCCCCTCCATTTATTAGTTTCGCTGAGTCTAGATCTCAGGTGCACTTTTAACCTTTCACAAATCGACACTGACTCTCTGAGCTGTTATACATGATGCAAAAGTGCTGATCACGTACCATCATTTCTTGCCACTGTGTATGCATTCCTAAGAAAATCAAATATTGTACCATAAAACTCTTTTTTAGTTTTGGACTTTCTCCTACCTTTTAACTTTGTTTTCACTCATATTTTCCCAAGAGTGGCAGTAGCTTCCGTACAACCACAAAGTACTCTCTGCAGTTTCTCTTTGTCCTGATCGTGGTTAAAATTGGGAGTTGCAACATCCAAACGCCATTTGCTGGCCTCTTGAGTATCTGTCTTCTCTCAGAAATATACTTTTTTTTTTTTTTTTACAGTAAACAGGCTGACTCTTTCAGGCTGACAACTACTGTGCTCTGTGACACAAGCAAACTCCCAATAAATACTGGCATAGGGTGTGATGACTCCATCTAACCCTGCAGGTGTCAGACACTGATGGTGAGAAACAGGGGCTTGTGCCATTGCAAATCTGCCAGCAGTTTTTGGATCTATCTTAGGGGGCACAGTGCATGTTGCTTCAAGAAAGTCAGTTCAGCGGACACTTTGGTTATATAAAAGTAGAACCGATATTTGATTCTGACTTGGAGGTCAGAGTCAAACTGCTCCACATCAGAAGCCTGTGGGTGGTCTTTATTGAGAGTAAAGAACATCTTTGCAGATGATCATGCTATTGATTGGGAGGATGAACCAAAGGCTGGGTTTGATGTAGAAATTGATCTTCTCTGTCTGAATCTAAGAGGAGGTCTGAACTCCAAGGAGGGGAAAATGCTGAAAGAAGTCTCCTGTCGGCAGTAGCTGGTGGTAGGAGGGGTGGAGGAAGAGGAGGGCTCCTGAGCTCTCTATTCATGGCCAGGGCTTAAGAATTCAGGAGCAGTGTGGTACAATATTCATTTAAAGAATTTTTTCTTTGCTGTAATTCTCTTTACTCTCCCCATGCCTTTAACCAGGTTTTTAAAAACCGGTCTTTGCTGTGACTTAGTAGATTCACAGAAGGGCCTGTGGTCACACTTTGGGGTCTGGTGTGACCAGCATAGTGGCAGCTTGGAGAAGCTGACTAATGAGAAAGAACAAGGGGCAGAGCTGCAGAGCAGGGCCACTGCTGACTGGGTGACAAGCACAGCCAGGGTTATATATCACTCAAGGATGATCTCAGCAGAACTGAGGGAGGGAAACTAGTCAAAGGTTGAGGGTCCTACACACGATTGGGGTCTTGTGGTCTTCTATAGGTATTAAATGGGATGGTGACTTGTGAAGACTGGAGAACTTGGAAAAATCTGGCTTAGGACTGAAATTCTTAGGACTTAAAACCGTTTACATTAAGACGGCTGTGCTTTTTTTTTTTTGAGTTGGAGTCTCACTCCATCACCCAGACTGGAGTGCAGTGGCATGCTCCTGGCCACCGCAGCCTCGACCCGCTGGGCTCCGGTGATCCTTCTGCCTTAGCCTTCCAAGTAGCTGGAACTACAGGCTTGTGCTACCGCGCCCAGCTAATTTTTGATTTATTGTAGAGATGAGGTCTTGCCAAGTGGGCGGGTGGGTCTCAAACCCGAGGCTCAGGCAATCCACTCGCCTCGGTCTCCCAAAGTGCAAGAATTACAGACTGAGCAGCTGTGATTCTTCTTCTTGTTATACCCACTTTCTCTATGCCTAGTCTCCCCACCCACCTCCTCTGACTCCCATGGTGTTTCCACAAATCACCTGATGTTTTGAACAAAGAAAATAATTTGAACTATTTGGTAATTTTTTTTTTCTGATCCTGTCATTCTTCCTGTCACTCATGCAAAACACAGACGAAACATTGACAAGTCCCAATGAACACACACCAATTATGTTAATAGTATAAACTATTCAAAGTTATAATATGTATCTAATGGTAATAAAACTCTAAAGGCTATTTGGTACCTCTGTTGAACACACACACACACACACACACACACACACACACACACACGATTTCCTTCTTTAGCTTGAATTATTTTGTTTTTTAGTCACTATTGTTCACCATTGAGATGGAGATATGCTTTGAAAATACTAGCAAGTAGAGCCAGTCAGGGAAACTTACTTTCTATTGGGACTCCATTTGTTAACCAGCTAATGCTGGGTTTGGGTTTGCCATTAGCTCTGCAGATCAGGGTCCCATCCTCTCCTGGGGACAGCACGAGATTTTGAGGTGCCATGATCCAGTATGGAGCCGCTTTATTGAAGGAAGTAAAAAAGAAGACCAAAAATCTAAATCAAATAAGTATTTCAGTAAAATAATATATTGAACTATTTTAATAATAAAAATAAATACTTTGCAAGAAACTTGTTAATCCCATCTTTTCAAAGTTTATAAGTGATGCTTCAAAGAACACTTCAGATTTCAAAAGAATGTTTAGAGACTCACTGACATATATGCATTACTTGTATAGCTGTTTGATACAAAAACAATTGTCTCATTTTACATTAAAATTAATCAGACATCAAAGAGGTGACAGACTTATCTAAGGTTGTAGAGCAATCTACAGGTACAGATAGGGCTAAGAAGCATGAATTTAAACTCTGAGCTCTATAGAATACATATAACTATAAAAATAGGAAGCAATTAAAAAAAATTTATCATTTCTGAAAAGTTGCAAAGGTAGTATTCAGTGCTTCCATACACCCCTCACTCAGCTTCCTCTAATGTGAGCATCATACATGAACAGGGTATAGTTGTCTAAACAAAAAATTAACACTGGTACTATTAACTAAACTATATACTCTGCTAGGATTTCCCCAGTTTTTCCACTAATATCATGTTTCTGTCCTAGAATCCTGTCCCAGATGCCATGTTGCATTTACTTGTCATGTCGTCTCCTTAGTCTCTGCCAAGCTGACATTTTCTTGGTCTTTCCTTGTCTTTCATGACTTTGACACTTTTGAAGAGTACTGGTCAGTTATTTTGTAGAATGTCTCTCAGCTTGGGTTTGTCTGACGTTTTGTCATAATTAGCCTACAGTTATGGGCTTTTGAGAATAGAGGTGATAGACCCTTCTCATTGTACCATCCCATGGAGTATATGATATCAACGTGATTTACTATTGGTGATTCATCACTTGAATAAGGTGGTGTGTCTACCACTGCAAAGGGACTGTTTTCCTGTTCATTAGCAGTGAGTCACTAAGTCCAGCCCACAATCAAGAAGAGGGGGAGTAAATGTCATATCCTTGAGGAAAGAATTTGTGGGCATGTGTTGAAACTACCCCAGTAATTAATTTTGAGGAAGACAGAAACACTTTAAAGCTATGCAAATATCCTGTTTCTCCTTCAAGTTTCATCCACTAATTTTGGCATTCATTGGTGGATCTTGCCTGCAGCAGTTACAACAGTGGGATTCTAAAGGTGATTTTCTATTTCCCTCATTCCTTCTACATTTATTAATTGGAATTCTTCTGTGAGAAAGATTAGAAGAAGAAAAGTTTTAAACTGATTTAGATACACTATAAATAGCAATGAGAAGAGACTCAAGGTACATGAATACTGACATAAATTTACATTTATCATTATAGGAGAACATAATGAAAGACATATCTAATTGAAGTTTCAGGGCCTCTTCTGAAGGCAAGAGGAATGCATTTTAAGTAGCGGTATACCTTTAACTGTAACAGAAATGGTATGATGAATGGCTCCTAATGCATTTTTTGCTATGCATTGGTAATTTCCAGAGTCTGCTTCTGAAACGTGTATGATCTGTAGCGTTTTCTTAAAGTTCTTATAAAATGTACGGTTGATGGGTAGTATTCCATCTTCTTTTATCCAGTAAATAACGGGGGTAGGCCTGATAGGATAAATAAATAATGATGTTACCAAAAAAGTCCATTTATGACCGCTTTTGAGGGTGAATTTTGATGCCAGTTTATAATAAATCTTTATACAAGGATGATAAGATCTAGATATTTAAATTAGCACCACATTTTTATAAATAATGCTCAAAGTTTGACATTTTCACATAATCAGAACTAGACTAATTTGTGGCACACCATAATCTTTGACTTCTGTGAAACAGTGTGCATGCTAGCATGTGTTGCTTTACTGAAGGGGCCTATTTTCTCCAAAGTTCTGGCTAATGAGGAACTCTTGGAAATGTTTACTGCTTTGAGGGTAAATTTTGATGCCAGTTTATAATAAATCTTTATACAAAGATGTCAATCAAAAGAATCATCACTAAATTAATGATGCTGAATTATAATTTTTAATCAGCTTGTATTAAAAATGCACAGAGCTCTTTCTCTGTAAAGAGCTCTGTACATTTTTAATACACATATCTGTGTCCATGAACCTTTGTACACATTTCTATATCAAATGGAAGAATTTTTCTATTTTATCACAGTCTATCTGATGATGTGAATTAAGTGGTAAGGACTAGTATTCTTTCCTTAGTTTTATTATTGGAGATATTTACAAATATTATTACACCAATTGATAAGGAGTGAGAAAACTTACATATCGCTAATACCATTTCTCACCCAACTGTGTTTCTTATTAAATCATGAAACATGGAGAAGATGAAAAGCCAGAATACAGACTTGGAGTTAGAAGATCTTTAGAATCTCAGCCCTGTTCTTAAATTTCTCTCTGATCTTGGATCTCTGACCTTTTGGGGCCTCAGTTCCTCAGCTGCCTTGATGGGATAATAATGCTTGATCTAATGACTTCAGAAAGTTTTCACAAGGGTAAAATAAAAACTCATTCAACACAAACATTCCCTCAGCACTGAACCATATACCAAGCACTGAGCTGTGTGTTGGAAAGATGATGAAATAAAGTACAATTCAAGCCCTCAAGAAGATCACAATATTTTTCAATAGAAATACAAGTATATTAATTGACTATAAAATTGGCTTTAGTTTGTTTGGCTAAATAAAAATAACTGTGCATATATACCTAATGAAATAGCCTCTATAATTAAAACATGCTGTAAATATAAAAAGAAGTAGAAGGTGTGAAATCATTTTAAAAAACTGAAGTGTTACACACATGTGGAATCTGAGAATATTTTGATGCTTCCCTATAGTCAGACTGATCAGCATCTCATATAATCTGAAGGTGAGAAGGGGGTGGGGATAGAAGCATAATATCATAGTTTGAGCCCTTAAAGGTATGACTTGTTTTGGAGGCCAACTACTCTACTGAGTAGTTGTTAAGAATTAGAAATATTTTGATTCCATGAGTCTGATTGCTGTTGGTTTGTAAGTGATAGAGGTCCAATCTTGGTTTTACAACATTCCAAAGTCTTAAAAATTATTTTGAGAGTTTTGTGAGATCTCCAAATACCAACCATATTGTAGTTTTTTGTGTAATATGTCATTTATTTCCACAACCCCTGGTAGCTGATGCTTTGAAACTCACTTTTCTGATTTAGCATCATGCAGTCATAGCCATAGCTACATGGTATGTGTCTTTCTGAAAACTTTTAGCTGTTGAGATTTTAAAACCCCTTCCATTGTGAGAATGGGTACTTTTGCTCTCAAAGTTGAAGGTTGGTAGATTCCATTTACACATTGATGATGAAAATTGGAAGGTTAAAAAAAAAAAAATCCTGGTGGAAAAGATGGATTTTTGACCTTTTTAAAAGAAGGTTTTTGGCCAGGCGTGGTGGCTCATGCCTGTAATCCCAGCACTTTGGGAGGTGGAGGCGAGAGGATTGCCTGAGCTCAGGGGTTCGAGACCAGGCTGGGTAACTTGGCAAGACCTTGTCTTCTCAGTAAAACAAAAAGTTAGCCAGGTATGGCAGTGCACGTGTGTAGTTCCACCTACTTGGAAAGCTGGGGCGGAAGGTTCGCCTGAACCCAGCAGGTTAAGGGTGCATTAGCCATGGGTGTGCCACTGTACTCCAATCTGGGTGACAGAGTGAGATTCTGACTCAAAAAGAAAAAAAAAGATTTTGCAAGTTTCCAATTACTTAAGGAACTGAATAATGCATGCGAGTGTGATTTACTGACTTGGCCAGCAGGGGCCTCCATGTGCCTCCTGAAGTAAAGTCATTCTTGTATTCAGAAAGGACGTGAGACCAATGAGCTACCAGGTCAAGGACAGAGCAGAGATCACAAGTGAGGGCAGCATGTTTCTGAAATTCCACTCCAGGTTTTCAGCAGATGTGCCCATACCAGTGATACTTGCTCCTTGCCAGGCATAAGATGGGGACTACATAGAAACTCACCTGTAAAGCAGACCTAACATAACAAGTTGCTCTTATATCTGGCCAAGACCTCCCTGCAACTCCTGTCAAATGCAAATCAGTTCTGGGTGGCTTCAGTTTTGAGGTGTGCACAGCTGAGACATTTCAAGAATCTGGGCTTGGCTTTATGACCTGCTGATAGATAGTAGTTGAAGTGACAGTGTGCTAGTTCTAAGAGGAGGCCCCAAGAGGCCTTGTGCACATTTATTGTTAGGAGAATAAGTTAGAATGAGACCGCTTGAGGGACATGAGAAACTTGTGGCCAACAGCGTAGTTGCCCCCGCTAACAGCCAGCAGACCCTAAGTGCTGTGAACCCACAGCTGAACCACCTAGCAGACACATGCGCACCCTGAACCGAGATGAACTAAACCTAGCCGGTTACAGCACAGCACAACTGCCCTGCAGACTTTTGGACAAGTGACTAATAATAAATAGCTATTATTTTTAAACTGCTAAGTTTTGAGGTGGTTTATTACAAAATAGTAAAACAATCACTCTAATTAGAATCATAGCAATCATAAAGTGATTTCTAATACTCATTTCAACATGAACATTATTACAGTAACCAAATATTTTGACAATAATATGAGATTCATATGATCGGCTTTGAAAATAATTACTACATTTTTCTTGAATTAGTGTAAGATTATGACTCTTCCTAGGATATTAATACTTCTCTGCCAGTCTACTATACTTTCATAAGAAATGTACATCAGGACAGAAAGTATCAACTCACAGTCCTTCTGCAATGCACTCTAGTGAAAGCACATTTCCTCTTAATTCCTCTTTGTTACTTGCATTGCCTTCTGGAGCTAGAAATGTTGGTGGCCTGTCTCTACTTGGTTTAGCTGCAAACAAAAAAGTCAATATGCATGAACACTTACAAATATGTATTTCTAGAAACACAGTTCACTCTCAAAAAAGCTGTCTAAAATTTGAATCCCTCTTCAAAGCTATTTAACATTGATCGTAAAATTTGTTAAGCTATACGTACACACTCTCTGCCTTACAAGTAGCCATCACTCAGTTACCCAGGAAGAGAAACAAGTTTGGTTGCATAAGCCCTGATAATAAGGACTGCTTTCCTTTTGTATTTTTCCTTAATTTGGGGTAGGTTGGGGTACAAATTTTCTGTGGGTTGTCAAATTTTAAAAATGTTGACATAGAAAGAAAAGTCATGTTATCAAACTATGTTTCCCTTAAGATAAGTGCTCAGGTCAAAGCAAAAACTAATGGTCTATATTCTGGAAGATGGTAGGTTTCTCAGAAAGATATGGTAATAAAAGGGGTATTTTGGGTTACACTGGGGGCAGCATTATAGCTAATTCCACTGATTAATCACATTAAGACCCCCAAACTGCAAGGTTTATGGAAAACAAAACAAAACTAGAGAGTTACTGATGAGATCTGACAAATTGTATGCCATACATTAAGGATGATGGCGGAGTTAAATAAACTGAATCAGTTTCCTCAATGAAAAAATAAAGAGGGTTCAAATCAGAGATCTTAGGTATATTTAGATAGGCTACCTTCTTTTTTATGAAGACCTTTTCAAAATGTAGCCTTATTTTCTAAAGGCTTCTTAGGAAAACTTGAAGTAGAAATCACACCATCTTAAGGTTCTATAGCCCTTAAAAGCTTTCAACACTTAAGTGCATTATCTACTTGATGCTCACAAAAGCTGAACAAAAAGGTAATAAATGAATTATTCACATTTCTCAGAAGAAAAAATTCAATACCATAAAAAAGTATTACCTGAGATAAATTAGTTTCCCTAAGAATTTCCCTAAGATTGTGGGGGAAAACACTAAATCCTCTAAAACCACTTTGGGAATGGTCTCGAGGCCCATAGTTTTCAGCAGTATATTAAAATAAAGTAAAATCAAGCAAGAGTCTTTCTTCTGGCCCAGCGTGGTGTCGCATGCCTGTAATCCCAGAGCTTTGGGAGGCCAAGGTGGGAAGATTGCTTGAGCCTAGGAGTTTCAGATGAGCCTAGGCAACATAGCAAGACCTTGTTTCTACAAAAAAATTAAAAAATTAGCCAGGCAAGGTGGTGAATACCTGTAGTCCCAGCTATTCAGGAGGCTGAGGCTGAGACAGAAGGATCACCTGAGCCCAGGAGATCGAGGCTGTGGTGAGCTGTGATCATGCCACTGTACTCCAGCCTGAGTGACAGAGTGAGACCCTGACTAAAAAAAACAAACAAACAAACAAAAAAAACCAAACAAAAGTGGAGTTGTGGTTGCTGATGATACCTTAATGTTTTTTGCTTCATATCTCAAGGGGAAAAATTAATTCAGCAAAATTCTGCTTTGTGGATAATTAAGAGAGGACCCCATGTACAGAACTCTTTACTTTCCTTGTCAGATGCTACATGTAAGAAACACATTTCTCTTAAGAAAATCAGATTTGTTTCTGTTTCAAAGAATGAAATCAAATGCTCTATTTTAAAAATGATTATTTTCATTGACGATAGTGACTTGGTTTTAAACAAAACTAAGAGAAATGCTATTACTAATTATATTGATAATGTCATATGAAAACAGATGGGGAATGTGATGATTTATTATGAAATCCACTTAATGTTAGTTGCCAAAGGCTTTGATGAGTCTTTGAGTGTTCTAGCAGGTTAATGTACTCTGCCAACTCTAATTTAGTTCATGAGAAGTTTACAAACACAACAAAAAATGAAAAATATAATTCTGAACATACACAAAAGGTTTTTTTCCAAGTCACGTGAAATGGTTCTTTACATGAAAACAGTTACAGCAAGTTTCATTGTTATACATACATCATGGAAAATGTTCTAGTGACATACTTGAAAGTGTATAGCTAAATTTCATAAGAAACATACATTTACACTAGTGGTATTAAACACATAACTGGAAATTTCATAAAGAAATAAGGTTAAATAGTCATGGAGGTGAAGTTAGTGAACTAAATTCTACAATGAAGGAGAGAGTATCAGTTACAATCACCATAACTCACCACCATAAAACTCAGTGTCACTCAAATTAGCAGCTATAGTGTCATTCAATTCATCCACTGAAATAAACAGAATATTATGAAGAGGGCACAGAAGTAGAGGAGAAAGGTAAAAAACTATTGGGCAACAAAAGCAAATGTATACAGTCATACTGGCCAAGTGCTGTTCCTACCAAATAAAAACAGTGCTGTACACGGTACATGACTAATTCATTAATTCACGTAGCCACCCCCAACCAGTAATATGTGAACGTATAATTTAAGCTGCAGAACTGCCTATAAGAGGCCTTGTGATGCATAAGGCACACATAAATGCTGATTCGTAAAGTTATCATGAAACCAGTAATGGTAATAATAGCAAAAATATGTAAAATTAAGTATTTAGGATATGTATGATCTTTATAACACATATGCTAACACTTCAGTGATCATTCACAGGTAGTTTCCTGATCATTGATTTACTGTTTACTTCAAAGTTAATCATGAATATATTTTGCACATATTCGTAAACATCATTGAAAGAGAGATTCAGGAAGCTGAACTCTTACCTGAAATAACCTTCACAGAAATAGGTTGCTTCTGCTGTATAGTTTGAGTATGATTAAATCTGGCATAACAGATATAGTCTTCACGGGTGTCCTCTGGGAGGACATTGGAAAAGTAGAGGTCCCCATTTAGACCTTGAGAAACCCTCTCACTTTGTGGAAGTCTTTGAAAGGCTGGAGAAAGGCAGAGAGATATCCAGATCATTCCATCAGAAAGTGGCCAATTTCCAAATTAGCAAGATAAACATATCTATTAATATTTCTGTGAACTTGAATATTTTTTTCTCTATAAAGCTCTTTGGATGAAAGCAAATAACAGTTAAAAATACACAACACACTAACACCCTAGCTACTTGGCCCAACCTTAATTTCTCTGGGATGAGGACAGGAGCAAGATTAGTCAAACAGTGAAGTGTTTTATTATTTCAAATACTTGTTGAAGAGTTGAATAACCTCAGCACTCTGACTTTCCAGTTTCAAGCAATTTACTTCCCCTCAGGTTTAGTTAAGGAACTATCTAGCCTTAGGTAGAAGGGAAGATTTTCATCTTTTCATTAACCCATAGTAAATTGTACATAGTTATGGGGTACAATGTGATGTTTCAATACATATATACATCGATCAATGATCGAATCATGGTGATTAGCATATCCATCACCTTAGACATTTACCATCTCTCTGTTGTGAGAACATTCAAAATCCTTTCTTCTAGTTATTGGAAATATACAATGCATTATTGTTAGCTATAGTCACCCCACTGTGCAATAGGGTACCAGAACTTACTTGGAGGGAAGATTTTCTAAGTGGATGAAGGATGCAGAGGGGTGAAACCACTTATCTGTGTGTGAATTTATACTTGGCCAGCTAAAACGCATCTCAAAGCTCCTGTCTTAGTTTACAGAGCCTTAACTGTGAGTATTCTTTAGCTCTGCGGTGAGAGAACTGGGAACAGCCACATGTCTCAGTGGCCAAAGGCAGGTGCTATGTCTCCCAGCAGGATTTCTCCAGTCTGAGTCAAGCGGGGTGTCTCCTCCTGTGGCAGGTGTTTGGTATAACATTTCACAAAATGCAAAACTATGGTTAAATGCCTGCAGCTTCCTCGGACCAAAAAAAAAGGGACCGTGGGGGCAAAGCTTGAAAGAACACAGGTTAATCATGTTAACCAAATTATTCATCTAGAGGAGGGTTTGGTTGGTGGTTGCAAATTAATAGTTCTAAACCATTAATCCTCAGATAAAGGAGTATTTTAAAAATAACTCTGGAAAAGTATGTACATTTATTTAACAAAGACAAAGAGTTAAAGACAACCATACATTTATTGTCTTTTGTTTCTCCTGCATTTTGCCCTTTGAGTTTCTTTGTATCACATTTGAAAAATAAGTTTGGGAATATGAATGACTTTATGCTATCTTGCAAGAAGAATGCTATATGGATTTTGATTTTTTTCTCATATTCCAGAGTCAATTCCATTTGAAAAGTCAGATGCTTTACCAACAGCCTAACACGTATGTAAATGCTATAGCCAGCTGTGCAATGTGGGAAAAAATTAGTTGCATATTCAGATGATTCTGAGACTTTCCTTGTGATATGTCCTTTATTAAGCAAAAGATCATCATTTCTGAATAAGAACCAAGGACAAAATATTGGACCTTACTTTGGCAGTGATGTTTGGAACGTGTTATTTTCGAAGCCATATATCTATCATTTATGTTTGGCTCACTCTTTATTCTCGCAAAATCGGTAAAAGCTGCTATACAATAATAGGAAAAAATATGTTTGTATACTTATTTATTATATATTTGCTTTTCATTTCTTTGCGATACTTCCTCTGAGTGCTTTAATATCAAAAGAGTAAAAAATACAGATTAAATGTTAATGCCAGATTCTTCAGAAATGTTGATAGCCTGTGATTTCAGAGGCTATCAGATCACTGAAAACAATGTATTTCCTACAAATATTTTGAGTTCATTCCCACCATTCCACCTAACAGACTCTTCTCAAGGTTACCAGTGACCTCCATGTTGTCAAATTTAATAGTCATTTCTCAATCTTCATGTTATCTGATCTATCAGCAGCGTTTGAAATAGTTGATCATTGTCTTTTAAGAATTTTTTCTTATTATTTTAAAATTTAATTTAATTTTTTTTAGAATCAGGGTCTCACTCTGTCACTCAGACTGAAGTGCAGTGGCTCACTGCAGCCTCGAACTCCTGGGTTCAAACAATTCTCCCAGCTCAGTCTTCTAAGCAACTGGGACTATCGGTGTGAACCACTCCACTCTGCCACTCTATTTTCTGACTCATTTCACCTTTTTCCTGGGACACCATTCTCTCTTTGTTCTCTTCTTACCTCAGTGACTGCTCCTACTCATCTACTTTGTTGGCTTCTCCCTAAGTTCTTGGCTTTTGGAGGGTTTCTAGTCTCAGTCTCCCAGGCTCTGCTTTTTACCACCTATACACACTCCCTGAATTGGGAGCACCCATGCACTAATCACTCATGCATTGCTGATCATAGTCCTGAATCTTTCTTCTGACTCATGTATCTCTGACTCTTGCTGGACATCTTGTTATTTAATGCCTTACAGGCCTCTTACACCTCAAACTCTGGTTTCTTAGTCTCCGAGGAGAAAAAACCATGGGCTACCTCTAAGGGAACATGCCGAACTATTTAAACAGGAAATTTTGGAGTATGGAAGAGGCAGACCAACAAACACTTCCCTCAAGGATTGGGATGGGGGTAGACAATTTTGAAATTGCCTAATAGATGGCTGATTTCTCTTTGCCTCAGTTTTCTCATCTGAAAAGTGAAAAGAATAAACAGGACATGGCTTATAGGGTTGTTATAAAAAATTAATGATATCCATGTAAAATGAAGAGACTGGCACTTAGTAAGGGCTCCCAAAAGATTAGTTATTACTGAGGATTTAAAAAACAGGCAAAAGCATGACATATCCCAAACAACTTGACTTCCTCCCTGCTATGGGCTTCTGGAAATGGCAGTTCCATTTTATCAGTTGTTCAGTCTCTAAACTTTGTAGTTATCCTTGATTCTTCTCTCTCATACTCTCACTCTTGCCCCAATAAATCACAGGGGCTCGGCCTTTAAACTCTATCTGGAATCTGGACAGTTCTTACCCACTCTGCTGCTACACCCAAGTCCAAGTCACCATCAACTCTTGCCTAGAATATAGCAGTTGACTCCCCAACCAGTCTTCCTACTCTCTTCTGTCCTTCATATTCTTCACACATGAATGAAAGTGATACTATTACTGTTTATTTCAGATAAAGTCACCCCTTCAACATTTCTCTACTTCATTTGGAGTTAAAGCCAAAGCCCTTTCCATTGAGCCTCTGTCACCTGTCTGACCATGTTCATCACCCACCCCTCGGCTCCCTAAGTCTGACCACCTTGGCCTCCTTGCTCTTATTTTTATACACAGAGGGATGCTCCTTCCTTAAGGGGCTTGTACCAGTGTTCTCTTTTGACACAGATATTTAGGGTCCTGGTTTGCTCTCTCATTCCCTTAGGTTTCTACTCAAAACTCTGCTTTATTTTTCTTCATAGCTTTTCCTGCCAACTGACACATATTTTCGAAATGTATTTATTGTTCACCTCCTTCCCCACCCTCATCCACTCCCACTGCACAGAATGTAAACTCAGTGAGAGCAAGATATTTGTTTAGTTTATTTAGAGCAGTGCCTGGCCCACAGCAAGTGCTCGATACAATTGAGTGCATGAATAATATGACATGTTATTTATTTCAGTGAGCAGCTACTTTCCTAAGGATCTCTAAGCCATTTTGTGAATATTTTCATAAATCCCAAGAGGTAATGATTTATTATGACAGCAATCATAAAACTCTTGATGAAAGAAAGTTCATATTGTCAAAACTTACCATTATCCATCCAAAATATTATTGGTGGTGGTAATCCAATTGGGGGTCTGCAGGGAAGTACTAAAGGTTGGCCATTTCGAAGTGTTATTGGTTCAAGTTTTTCTTTGGTCCACAATGGTGACCCTATCAAATTAAAAAAAAAAGAAAGAAACTTCTAAGTTATTTCTACATTGAAAAAATAAAATAAGAAGAATGAGCACTAAAGAGAAAGGCAAACTAAACTTTTGAGGAAATAGTAATTTGGAATTCATGTATCTTAATTATTGCAAAAATAATTTTTAAATACAGTGCTGAAACTAAAAAAAAGTAAAATGTAATTTTAAAAAATGACAATTCTCATTCACAGACATTGATTGTATAAATTCTGAGACCATGATTCCATGGCTGAGAATTTGTACTAAATACATCATCCCAGGAAGACACATAATTTTAATACAAGTGTGTTCTTTACAAAAGAATGGACACACTTAAATGTCAAACCACTTGCTAAATAAATGATTGCAACGTCTACACTTTTAAATACCATATAGTAGTATATAAGTACATAATATTGCTATGAGAATATACATGATAAGTCAGGAAAGGTTGTAGGACAGTATTTCAGAATGAGCTGGTTTTAAATGCATACATACATATCTACCTAGGAAAAAATGGAAAAAAATATTTGAGCAGTAGATATTTCCATGAATGAAAGATTCATGAATAATCTTTAAATTTCTTTTTTGATTATTTGTAATTAATTTTTTATAATAAACACATATGACACATGTAATACAATTATTAAAAAAAGATCAGAACTACAAATGAGCAAATGTTTACTGTTATTTACATACATGCTGTTGAGGTTGATTTTGGAACTGACCATTGCAAAAAAGAGGCACAATAATATCAAGGTAGTGGAGACACACCTTTTCCAGTGAAATTCTGAAACAAAATGTTTAAAAAAATAATAATACTTCGACCTTGGTTACCCATGCCATACTGAATTTATTTCCATCTGGCCATAGAAATTGTGAACATTATAAGATACATGAGAAATAAATAATTAGATTAATTCAGAAAATTAACAATTTGTTTTTGGTAGCTCTGGTATCTTATTCAAAACTTGAATGAAAGACACATTGGCTTGGCAAAGCATCAGGCTGAGGAACTTGTTGGGGTAAAGAAGAAAGGAGTATGAATTTTCATGCAAAACAAAGAATACTATTGCCTTTTTGTAACGGTATTTGGATGATGTAACTGAAACTGAGTGTTGGAGCAATACTTTAAAAAGGGTCAGCCTGCATAAGGAATATTTGTGTACCTAACCCTGAATTGTACCCCACATCTTTAAAATTAAAAAGTTAAAAGTTAAACAAAACCTACTTAATGTCATGTTAATAAAGATTTCTAAGATGTTTTTTTAAAAAAAGGGTCAGCTGGGCACCATGGCGCAAGCCTGTAATCCCAGCACTTTGGGAGGCGGAGGCTATAGGATTGCTTGAGCTCAGGGGTTCAAGATCAGCTTGAGCAACATGGCGAGACCTCAACTCTACAATAAATCAAAAAATTAGTCTGGCGTGGTGGCACATGCCTGTGGTTCCAGCTGCTTGGAAGGCTGAGGCGGAATGATCTCCTGAGCCCAGTAGGTCGAGGCTGTGGTAGCCGTGAGCGTGCCACTGCCCTCTGGTCTGGGTGACAGAGTGAGACTCTGACTCAAAAAAAAAAAAAAAAAAGGTCAAGTTTGGCAGGCAAGTTCCACTTACTGGACGGGCGGACGACAATGTTATTGGAAATAGCAGCTCCGCGTTCGTTCCTTGCTGTACACTGATAGACTCCCTCGTAGGTCTCTGCTTTCCCTTCGCTCATGATGTTGATTACCAGCGTTCCTGAGCCAGGCTTCAGAATGGAGACTAGAGGGTCTTTGTCTATGTCAAAATGAGTCCCATTACGGGTCCAGGAAAAGCTACCCAACACACAAAGAGTTAAGTGTGTTAATGGTCCAGAAAAATAGAATTACTTAATCTTTAACAAATTCCTAGTTGTTTCATGGGTTTTTAGAAATAATTACTAGATATTAATATTCAGTAAAAGAGTGATAAGCCCCATACCTAAAATGTTTTATTGACTCATGACTTAGAAAACAGTGCTGGCTATACATTTTAAGGTACCTGTCTTCTTTAGAAATAGCCCAAATCTAACTCAATAAAGAACTCATGCACACAAATTGCCTGTCATTTTTCCAAGAAAGTACAGGGAACTTGTCTCCCAGGCACATTCTCTTAGAGGTTTATTAGCATTTTTATTGTAAACTCCGTTGTTCACAGAGTTGATAACCTGTCTATAAAAATTTGCTCTGGGCTAAAATGTGACAAGAAAGGCCTGCGTAAGTACTGTCTATATGTGTTGAAAATTGATCAGACCAGTTTCAAGTCACCAAAATGCCAAGCGTAGGTTAGGAGGAGGGTAAGAGATATGAGCCCAGAGATGTTTTTAATGTTGGTTATTGAAAATGATAAATCTACATAAAAATATATTTTGAGAATGTTTACTTCC
Organism: Tarsius wallacei; assembly: GCA_963574415.1. Classification (NCBI taxonomy): domain Eukaryota; kingdom Metazoa; phylum Chordata; class Mammalia; order Primates; family Tarsiidae; genus Tarsius; species Tarsius wallacei. Next base: position 10,044 of record CAUYQG010066769.1, on the reverse strand, counting down.
AGAGATAAATTTGTGAATTTCTTGGGAGGTATGTTCAATCATCAACTGAGATTCCTATTTCCTAGTTGTATTTAAATGAAAGATTGCCTTATATTAACAGTCACAGTACTCATATAATTAAATACTTTATAACTAGTCATAAATCAGGGATGGCCAAGTTCATACAAAGGCATGAATCTTTAAGCTTTACGATGTTTTCTGGGCCCGCTTGAATTTCTCTTCCCATTGCTTTTCTTTACAGCAGTGGTTGTCATAGCTAGGGCGGTGGATACTACTGGCATCTAGTGGGTAGAAGCCAGGGATGCTGCTTAATATCCTACTATGTACAGAACAGTTTCCATCCTCACAACAAAAAGTTATCCCACCCCAAATATCAGAAGTGATGATGAGGAGAAATCTTGCTTTACAGAGAGTTACAGGAGGTATTAAGGAAGTGGGAAGCTGAAGGGAAACTCCAGCAAAGGTTACTGCAGCTGGGCTTGTATGACAGAGGGTTTTCGATAATGAGGCAGAAGATATTGTTTAGAAGCAATCCTTTACTGGAAGTTTTGACATGGTACATGGGTATTTAGTACCAGCTAATTTTTTTCTCAGGTGCTAGTTTGTGATAGTTTAATAAGGACTGTAATAGACAAACTTGGAAATAAAATATCCAGAAAGTTTTACTTCTTTGTCACTTAAGAATCCACATTACATTTTACTTATTTATTTTTTATTAAAAAATATTTTTTTAAAGCAGGATTTATTGAGAGGACAGAAAAGCTCCCACAGTGGGAGGGAACCCAAAGAGTTGCCCCCACATTACATTTTAATAATAATAACCCAACTCTTAAATACTCTCATATATTACCAGACAAGTTACAGATTATCTACTGTGGAAGCATGGATAACTTACCCATTTCTAGGTATCAGTTTCCCATCTATAAAATGCATTGGTTGCACTGGGTTGTCTCCAATATCTCTCCCAACTCTAAAATGCTATACAGTGCCTGCAAAGGTCCATAGGGCATTGCTCCTGAGTACTGAACCCTGTCACGTTTGGAAAACCATTTAGGACTATTTTATAGTTTGCTATAGAGATAGGAGAGACCTTGGAAGTCATCAAATTCAACCCCTTTATTTTATAGATGAAGAAACTGAAGCTAGAGAAAGGGGATTTGCCCATGTCATATGGCAGTTAGTGTCTAAACCAGAAATGGAAGGGTCTTTTCTTATCCTCCCACAACTGTGAGCATTTTGCAGAAGGGTACGAGTATGGATATGTAATAATCTGGGTTTTTAAGAACAAATCGCCTCTAGTTAAGCAGAGACACAAAACAATAAGCCTACCAATGATACTTTAAATATATGCAGGATCTAAGAAGTTACCTTCAATATATCTGAAGGGCTGAAATGGGATGGGGAGTTGGTTAGATTAACAGAAGGGTAATGTTATCAGTCATGCAGAGAGATATGCAACCAGAAAAGAAAGTGCTCGACATGGCTACCTTACTCTTCAGAAATTTCCAAGCTTATTTCTACATTCAGAGAGTTCCCTCAACTTATTTTCAGGGCTGTGGCAAAGCAGAAAACACACTCACCTTGGAGGAGGTTTCCCTTTGGCCTCACACTGAATTACAATATTCTCCCGAGGGTCAATAATGTAATCTTTTGGAGACTGGTGAGTGATGGTTGGAGGTTGTACCACTTAATTGTAGAAAGAAGAATAACGTAAAGAAAGAAATCATTTAATAGCATAATAGCAACCATTCTTTCCTGAGTCAAAATCACTTACCTTAGACTAAATATACTCCAAATATCTTTAGTAATTTCTATTGTGGCAGCATATACCTCAGTAGGTTTTCTATTAAGAAAATCTAAAGCTGTGAAGTCAAGGCACAATTTCATTTTGGTACCTTTACATGCACTCACAAGGTCCATTTTCCCACATTAAATGTTTAAGAAAATAATTGCCAATCCAAGTCCAATATTAACACAGTTTCATTTCTGATGTAACAATGAGAAATTCTTCTGATTCCTTTGGTTCAAACCATGTTTTTCAGTGAATCTCTCTCAGGAGGAAGTGACTTATATTGCTAATGTAAATATATGTTGGGAACAAATACATATGAGAAGTTAATATTTAAGATTGTTAAATTGGAGACTTGACATGTCTTATTAGAGCAGGAGGTGAGTGAATTAGGAACGAAGATAAAAAGTCTTATTTAGAAGATAAATGGAATTGAGGATGCTGTCTGTTCTTAGAGACCGTGTTTCCATTTCACTCTTTAAAGTGTTATCTGATCATTTATTATCAAATCATGGGGTAGGGGAGCTGTTCTGATGCAGAACAATCTAATCTGAAGGAAGCTGGTACCTAGACCTTTAATTCTCTTCAAGTTGTTGTAAGATCACAATGTCCTTCTTCCTGTGAGAGCAGCATTATGGAGTGTTCTAACAGGAAGGGACTGGAGAAATAATTTATTCCAACCTCTTATTTTGTTGCTCAGGATGGCAAAATGGCTTGACTAGGAAGGCACAGAGCAGAGAACAGAACCAAACTCTCTCGACTGGCTCCTGGTAGAAAGTCACTGCTTACACAACTCCACGGAGAGCTGTTCACACAAACCAGTGGTTCCCAACCAGGGGCAATTGCTTTCACCCTTCAAGGGCCATTTGGCCATATCTGGAGACGATTTCAATTGTCACGACTGGGGTAGAGTTGGTAATGGTAGAGGTCAGGGATGTGGCTAAACATCCAACAATGTAAGGGACAACCCTCCATGACAAAGACTTATCTGGCTTCAAATGTCCAGAGCACTGCGGGTGAAAAGTCCAGGGCAGACCACAATGTGATTGACACCCCTGGAGATGTGCAACTCAGTGACCCTGTCCTGGTGTGCTTCCTTGGCATCATGGAACTTCTCCTAAGATTCTCTCACTTTCCTTTCCTGCTGCATTTAACATCTGGTTCATTTATGTTTTTCATCTTCTGGATCTTCCCTTGGCTTCCTGCCCACATTCTGTGTTGCTTTTGTGAAATCCCTTCCACTTGCCACCCAAGCATTTCCCAAAGTTCAGCAACTGCCCTCTGTTCTTGTCTCTCTTTCTTGTGGTTAATTGTTGCCAAAGCTACATGTATCACCTTTATAAAGCCTTATAAATCCACAAACATGGTTCTGTTCTCTTGCCTCATTAGTCTCATTGCTGTTTACCAGACATCTCTTACTAAACATCCAAATTACATCTGAAATAAAGATCAAGAGCTGACCTGTTACTGTCATCATTTATTATGCATCTATTATATGCAGGATACTGGGCAATGTCAATTTCCCTTCCCTTTGACAATATCCCATTCCCCTCCTTTCAGCTAACCCAGCTACTCTTCCTGCCTCTATCATATGCAGGGAAGCCTCATTCTTCTAGCCCTGTCAGTTTCCAATGCTGGCTGGCACTTTGGTCTGGTGGTTAAGAACTAGTCTGTTTGTTTCTTATTTTGAGTCTTCAAGCAAATTTCTTGACTTCTGTTAAGTTTCTTCAGGAAAATAAAGGAGGGAGGGTGTTGAAAGTAGTAGTATATCTACCTCCTAGGCTAGGCTGGGTGGATTAAGAAAATAATTTATATAAAGTTTTTAGTATATGCCAATGCTATAATAGTTCAATGATGTCAGTTATTTAAAAATTATTATCTTAATCATTTTTATTTGAGCCAGATTCACCTTTGAATGACCCTTCAGGTTCTCTGGAATATAGAGTTTGGGATAATGGAAGGAATCCCAGAATTCGACACCCAGGAAATAGCAGACATAGGTAGCGGGGGCAGAGATTCTTAGGTGTGACAGTCCAATTCCTTGTGCTTTTCTGGGAGAGAGAGAGGTGCAAATTTGTTGGCTTCAAATGCAGAGCCTCTGGTCTCACATCTGCTGCTGAGCTGGCTTAGATGCCACTCCTAACTGACAGGGGTTTACATCTGGATGTATCTCCTTGAACAGTTCTTAGGTCACCTGGAAATTAACAAATGCTTTGTAGTAAGGGGTGGGGGGGAAGCGATTTTACATAATTTTCCTGGTTAATTCAACATCAAAGGGAAATTTCAAATGCCTGAAAAATGACAATTTTTTAACTAGATGATAGATGTGGCCCAACTGTCAAAGGCAGCAGAAGTGTGCTTAGAGCAAGCCACTCAAAAACTGTGTGAATGGGGGACGCTTATCTTTTGCACACTTTAAGACAATATGTAAATTACCTGGGTTATTTGGCTGGTAGAAATACTTGTCTATGCAGTCCTGAAGGCTAAAGTATGAGAGGACACCCGGCTGTGGACTTAGGCAAACTTATGCATGCACTTTCTAAAAGACACTGAGGTATATCTTTATTCCAAGGACCATTTAATAGCATTTAGAACCAGATGATCACTCTCTCTAAATTTTGAGAATTTTCTCATTGAGTTACATCAGATGCGAATAAAGCTTGGAAGTTAGTATAGCAACATAGTGGTAAAATAAAGAATAACACCCAAGTCTTCAGAGTTCATGCAGGTAATATGTTACATTTGCTCCGTGGTATTTAAATGTAATGCTTAGCAATAGCAAACACACATGCTTAAGAAGACACTGGTCACAAAACATAAAACTGCGCATCTAATTTACAGAATTAACTCAAAAAACAAAGACATTGTCAAATTTTCACACTGCCTAGTAATTTATAGAAAGACACTTACAGTCTTCAAGAAGTTTTGCTTTTTTCCCCATCAATATCAGCAGGTGAGTGGGCAAAGAGGATTAAAGAAAATCAGATGTTAGTAAGGAGAACGTCAGAACCCTGAAGATAAAAGGGGCATCTTGTCTATATGATTTGACCTAAGAAACCCATATAGTGAAGGTTGAAGTTGCAAAGTTGCAAGAGGAAGAAACTCACATTAACAGTTTCATTTAATCTTGCAACAGCTTTCCCACATAAACATAGGAAGAACAAAAGCAATGCTGTAGGCAAAAAATGATTCTTCCAGGAATGAGAATGGCTAATTCCATCCCATACATTAGCGCTGCACAAGTAATTATGTTCAATTTGAAAAATAGCTGAAATCTACAATTAATTTGAGTTGTCACATACTGTGTAGTGTCTGATCCTATTATCCCAGACATTGCTATGCATATGGTAATAATACCTAACAATGGGATGTTTCTACTATGATAATGCTCCATCCAAGACAAGTCCAACACTAATTTTAGATTTTTATATTTCTATAATTAATCTCCAAGTCAGTAATTGAACTTTTTAGACTGTTAGCATATTTCTGCTTCAGAATTCCTCAGTCACCTGGGGTTGCTGGTACTCACACCAAGGAGCTGCTCATGCACTTGAAAATGGGTGGAAGAAACAGGGGCAGGGAAGAAATTACATTAGCATGCAATTCAAATCATTCCACGGTGCTGCCTGTCATTACTACTTGCGAAGGTTAATGTTGGAGCACCTGGGTTATCCTTGACTTTCTTTTCATCATGGCTATGCCTCCTTTCCATTAGCAGTGATAATTGAGTTAGCCATAGGTGACTGTTTTCCTCTGATTGTTAGATTGAGCAGTCAGATTAAGGGGGAGTATATTTAACAGGAGAGAGAACAAAAGCAGTTCTCTTAAGTGTTTTTCTTTCTCTCCTGTGTATCTGTCAGGACAAATGCTTACTTAGGCATCCTCACTCCAATGGGCTTCAGCAATTATATATATATATATATTTTGAAAATGGAAATTAAGGTCATTGAATAAATTTTTTTAAATACAAAAAGCACTGCATTTTATTGAACTTTAGACTACAGAAGCACAGCAAAGGAAGTCAACAAAGTGTGAGGCAAATTATGTATCTTCTTAATGTCTTCCCATTGGCAGTTGCTACCTCTACGGCCCCCTCCCCCCCCAAAAAGACACAATTGACTAGCTCTAGGAAGTGCTATCTTCCTTCCACTTTGGAAAGCTTGCCAAACAGATGTTCCATTCAGGACACTAATGGGTTTAAAGAGGTCATGCAGATTAGGGATAAAGGAGAAATCAATTCTGAAGTACAGTAATTGTCCAAATTCGAAATTCTGCTTTCCATTGCAGGAAAAGTGACCAATCGGAACCTAGCATTATCTTTATTTTTCACAAACAGGCCACCCAGATCAGAGAGAGCGTGGCACAGATTTGACTACTAGGAAGAGTGGGCTAATACAGTAGCTATTGTTTGCTTCATATTAGTGTTTTTGCAGATTACTTGTTTTAGTCTCAAAATTTGCATCTTGATCCTTGATCATGTTCTTTAAACCAAAATCTGACTGTTTGCTAGGCTCTAGATAACACACTTTTCCTAGTTTTAGAGTAATATTTAAGATTCAAAATTAGAAAATAAACTGTGTCTTGTTCGAATCAAGGGAGATGAATTATGGGTAGTTTGGGGATTCTGAAGGGAGTAGGGTTGGTATAGAAAGCATCTCCCCATCTTCGCAGGCATTTTCAGCATATAATGGGGAAGGGTGCCGTGGTAAGGGGAGGAGTGGGGAGGTCTCCATGATCCTTCTAAAGTGGCTCATATAGTTTTCTTGTAGGACTGCTTCTCTAAGGAGCCGCCTGTTGGGAGGATCAGCAGCTGCACAACTCACTCCTCAGGCCATCCCCACCACCACACACAAAAGGCACCTGAGGGGGAACAAGGAGAACCGCAGGGCAGGAACAGTGTGACTGGCAGTTTCAATGGCCATTTCTAGGGTGTGAGTCTATAAACACCAGGTGCTGAAGGTAAAAGCCAAATTAATTTTGATTGGCTTTTCAGCGTCACACAGATACCTTCTCCATTCACGCGGTTCAGAGTGATGGTAAATGCTGGGAGGCTTTGACTCCTGGGCCTAACAGCTTTAAAATGTTAATACTTACGATCAAGAGGTACCTCCAGTGCACTAATCATCTGGCACAAGAAGAGAATCAGGGGCACTCTGCCTGCAGATAAGCGCTTCTTTTTCGGCATTATTTTAAGCTGCATTAGCTTAACTCCTGCTGAGACCCACAACTGAATTTCCTTTTCTTCTTTCACAAAAGATTTTGTGAAACGTTGTGTGCAACGTTTAAATGATTTTCATGCAGGGAACTGAAAAAGGACAGAGTAAGAATAATAATTACCATGTATCCAAAAGAAGGAAATGAAGAGTGGAAGTCTGCAGCACAGAAAACCAGTCCTGTTTTATGCATGAACTCTAAAAGAAAGCCAACTTTTAAATATTTAACTCTTGAGAATGGAATAATCATTTATTCATAAATCAGCTAAAATCAGTTCAGAAATATTTGTAGAAATGTCAAGCAGAATCTGTCTACTTTACTATCCTTATGGTTTTTCCATTTTAAATGGTATTTGTATTATAAGTGCTCAGAGGCGATCATGTCTTTCCCAGCAGATCAGGAAAACTTGGCTTCTAAGCTGGTTCAAAAGCAATCACTTTATGACTTCAGAGAGGAGGCCTGACGGCTTCTCCATTCTGTAGATTATCTCTGGGAAAGTACAGCGCATTGTCACACATTTGCTTCAAACCCCAAACACTGGTTTACCAGCTGAACAGTGACAATTCAGGTCCTCCCCATCTCTCACCTAGTACAGCAGTGGATCCGCTGGATGTAGCCAGGCCTTCCTCACTCTGGTCACCCTCCTTAGCAGCACCAATTGCTTTTTTTCTAAAAGGTCTTCTTTTGTTAAATACTGGAAATAGACTTATACAATCTCTCAAATAAAGTTCAGTATATCCTTAAATAAGTATTTTTAAAGAAACTCGGTAATCTGGCTTCAATTCATCCTACAAAGCTTACTTCCTTTTATTTCCATATAACTATTTTTTTGTTTCATGATTTGTCTTACTTTCTTGTGCTAATCCTTCAATATGCTTCAAATTTTCACACCTTCTTGTCCTTTTTTATTCTATTCCTTTTGCCTAGAATGCCTTATCCACCATATTTTCTTAACAAAGTCCAACTTATTTCTTACAGATCAGTTTAAAAGGTCACTTCCAGGAAATTTTAGCTGATTGCTCAAACTAGAAGTCATTTCATTACCATCCATAATTTCCTGAAATTCACATATATTATATATATAGATAAATTACATATATATATATATATATATATATATATACACACACACATATTTTATAGCTGGTACACTGATGCTGATGGGTTCCTAGAACATTGACCTAGCAGAGGAAGCCTGTACTATAAAGGGCACTCCCGCCAAGAGATAATTCCCTTTTTTTGGTCCCTTTATATATATACCCCAAAAAAGGGAATTATCTCTTGGAGGGAAGGCCCTTTATAGTACAGGCTTCCTCTGCTAGGTAAATGTTCTAGGAGCCCATCAGCATCAGTGTACCAGCTATTGTGAGAGACTGCATTAGGCTTCAGTAAATTTTTTTGTGTGTGTGGAGATTGTTTTGATGTGTTTGCCCATTTCATGATGGATAATTTACGAGTGCACCTGCCCACACAGTGCTGAGTATTCAGCAGTATTTGACCAAAAATGGCATAACCCCTGTGCCCCACCCTCCCTTTTCACCTCACTTTTTTTTGGTTTCCCTGATGAGAAAAAAATCCTCAAAGGGAAACGTATTGTCAATGTGGAAGAGGTGAAACAAAAAACAGCAGAAGCACTAAAAGTCATCAAAATTGACGAGTTCAAAAACTGTTCTGAGCAGCGAGGAAATTAAAAAAAGCATCTCAATAGGTGTATTGCATCAAACGGAGAGTCCTTTGACGGTGACTGAAGTTTAAACATGTAAGAATAAATACACAAGTTTTTATAATAATTCTCTTTTTTTTGGTGTCTCTCCATATGTAATATATAATATATTATGTAAAAATATACTGGGGGTGCCAAAAAATGTATACACATCTTAAGAGATGTTATGTATGTACTACTTTTAGTTTCCCATAATCAGAAGTATCTGGATGCTGATGGTAACTTTGAGCACCTCTTGTAACTGCAGAAGTCAAATGTGTCTTGTATTCATTTTTTGTGTTTGGTATATATTGAGTATTACAATTCTAACAGTTTTTTCCTTTTTTAAAATATGTATTTTTTTTGGCATCCTCTGTGTATATAGTCTACATACTACAGATATCTGGCATGTATATACATATGTATATGGTCTACATGCTCTCTCCTCTACTCCTTCAGGCAAGGCTTACGTCTCTCTCATCTTTGCAGCCCTCTCTCATCACCTAATATAGTGTGCCCTGCATATAAAAATGTTCACTGTGAATGAGAGAGCATAAGCACAAACAGAATAGAGATGTCTGTCACGCAGCAAACTCCTACTGAAATGATAGGTGTAATCATATCTTCTCATTAATGAAGAGAGGTAGGGGCCACCAATGACTCTCTTGATAAGGTAGGAGGGCTGTTATTATTGTAAACTAATATAGCTCCCACAAGTTTAACTATTTGTGTAATTTTTATTTGTATGATTGTATATTTTTATGATGTCTATCTTTCTCACAAGTCTTCTCACAGCAGAGACTGCATCTGTCCTGGTTCCCACTGCAACCCCATAACCCATCACAGTGCCTGGCACATGGTAGGTAGTAAATATATATTTGTAGGAAGAAAAAAAATGAATGAAAAAGGAAAGGGAAAAGAATAGGAGACAAGCTCTTTGAAGTTGAGGTGGTATTCAGACAGACAGTCTGACCAAGGTCTAACCAAGTATATATTTACACTACTTGGTTTAAAAACCAAACTCTTGTTAACATAGTCAAATTAGTTATAAGATCATATCTGTGTGTGGAATAGAGCTTAAATGTATATAAGGAAAATGAAACAATACCGATAACATGTATTTTGCTAGCAATCCAGTTCTAATTTGAACATGGTTGAAATTATACTAGGACATTTCTTGCAAAACAAATTTTTAAAAGAACTTAATAGGCAGCTGGGCTCGACGGCTCAGCCTGCAATCCCGCGCCTTGGGAGGCTGAGGTGAGTGGATTGCCTGAGCCCGCGGGTTCGAGACCCGCCTGGGCAGGCGAAACCTCTTCTCTACAATAAATCAAAAAAA
>CAUYQG010066768.1:0-13591 GCA_963574415.1 Tarsius wallacei | reverse complement strand
AAAAAAAAGCAAAATGAAAGCATGATTTCTTGACAAAAATTGCTTTTATGACTGTTATTAAAAACATGTACAATTATATTGTTTTGTTTCTAAAATAAACTATTCAGCATAAATTACATAAAATGTCTATTCCAGGGAGTTAATTTCTTAATTATTAAAAAGTTAATGTATAGTTCCTAAAGCTTACATGTTTACAGTTTAGATACAGATAAAATATATGTGTGTTTGAAACATTAACTAATAAAACTGGTTTGTAATTAATTCTAAAATTTCATTTTATTTAATAGGTTCTCTATAAATCAAAAAAGGGAGATGATCAATAGTCAGAGAATGGGTATGAAGGGGATTAGAGCAGAATTGTGAATCTGAATTGGGAAAAAATAGTCTCAACTGTAAAGAAAATTCCAGATGGGAGAAAATAGTAGGCTGGAGTTAAAGGGACCGTGAGGAGACAGGGTTGAAAAAAAGACTTTTGTTTAGGTTGCAATGGTAGATTGAGAAGAATAAAGAAGGGCAAGATTCAGAAAAACTTTGACAATCGATTATGTAAATATTCTTCTTTATGGCCATATAATACTCCATTGTGTATATGTACCACATTTTATTTGCCCAGTCCACTCTCTACGGGCAGCAAGGTTGTTTCCATGTTTTTGCTATTGGGAATAGTGCTGCAATAAACATGAGTGTGCAGGTATCATTTTAGTAGAAAGATTTGAACTCCTCTGGGTATCTTCTCAGAAGGGAGATTGCTGGGTCGTATGGAAGGTCAACTTCTAGTTCTTTAAAAAATTGCCACACTGTTTTCCATAGAGGTTGAATGAGTACATTCCCACCAACAGTGTAGAAATGTTCCCTTTTCTCCGCATCCTTACTGGCATCTCTTGTTTTTGATTTATTAATAATGGACATTCTCACTGGAATTTGGTGGTACCTCAATGTGGTTTTGATTTGCATTTCCCTGATGATCAGTGAGACTGAGCATTTTTTCACATTATCTGTTGGCTGTTCATATGTCTTCTTTTGAGCAGTGTGTATTCGTGTCTTTTGCCCACTTTTTAATAGGACTGTGTATTTTTTCCTTTCAGCTCATTGTATTTGCTTGTAGATCCTAGATGTTAGTTAGGCCTCTGTCAGATACAAAATTATGAACTTTGCAGCAACTTGTATGGATTTAGAGTCTATCATATTCAGTGATTTATCACAGAAACAAAGAACCGAATACAACATAATCTCCCTTGTAACTGGGTCCTGAACATTTATCACAATACTACAAGAAAGAGATCAGCAGTAGTGGGACACTGCCAGGGGAGGGGTGACACATAACATCACTAAGGGTGCCTGATCCTAAACCAGGGGAAGTGACGACCAGTGGGAGGCCCAAACTTTACCTATATGAAGACCACTTATGTACCTAATCCTGACTTGTACCCCACATCTTTGAAAAAAAACTATTGGAAAAAGAGCAGTTCACTGAGAACAAATAAGACAATCAATACAAAATCACTGATCAAAAAGGCCTGGACTGGTGGTAATATAAAAAATAAACTGGAATAAAGAAAAAGAGTTTAGGGTATGTAATAAGAACTTGGTAAGACTGAGTAAAGGAACTTCTAGAGGATTGTTCACTAAATTTACTCCACAAGTGTGAAATTTATGAGCTAGAATTGATAAATTTATTTCTGAGATTGTGCACAATTTTAATTATCAATTACTCCTATAATAAATGCTTCTTGCTTGGGTATTGTATGCCTAGAACTTTGATAATTTATGGATTGTGTCAGATTGCAAGAAGGAGCCTGGTTCTGGATTTGTGGGTGAAGTAACTAACACTAAATAAAATGTTAAATTTTAGCATTGATGCTAAGTGCCATCGTACCTCCTAGAAGAGAGACGTCAGCATGGTCAGAATAGTCAAAAACATTTTCTGGAGAGATGAGAAACTTTGTATATACCTTATAATATTTAAGATACGAATGTATGGAAAAGAAAGGAGAAGAATTCATGGTGAGAGAGAAAGATTAAACAACACAAATGTAGGAATGATTAGGGTGCGTTTCGCTGTCAAAAGAAACCTATCTCAGTGCAAGAGGCGTGAATATACTGAATGAGTTCGCTAGAGTCAGGCAACTGAGACACTGAAAACTAGTCGAAGGACTTGAGCCTAATGTTGGAGACCACAGAGATAGACAAGGTAGCGTGTGTAAGATCATGTTGTAAGGAGGTAAGTCTGGCAGTATGGACAGACAAATTTGAAAGAAAGAACTGGATGGCAAGGAGAGAATTAAGAAGGTATTTGTATAAGCCAGGTAAAGGGAATGTCAAAACCACGGAGAAACAGTAATAGAGACGGAAGTATTTTGAAGGAAAAAAATGGAAGAATTTAATAAAGCCCCAAAGACAAAATAATCAAATCAACAGAAGGAGGATCCCGATGATTGGAAGGTGGAGCAAGATTGAGGAAGACAAATGTGAGTTTCAATGAGAATATGCAGTGCTGGGAGTGACTTCAGACATCTACATAAGTGGAAAACAACCAGGGCTTGAAGTGGTGATGAATGACCAATGCTGGAACTGGAGATTCCAGAGCCAACTGAAGAGGACGGGAAAGTCAACACCATAAATCTATCTATGTTTATGCTTTGTCTGGTTATTTTGATATTCAGTTTTAGATGATAAAGCCTTTATTATCAAGGCATATTAAGCACATAGTACTTTTTTTACTTTAAGATCAACATTCTATATTGCTATATTATTTTGAGATAGGCACACAAGAAGGCATAGGGAAAGACAACAATTCTTTAAAGTCAAATTTAAGCATAACTAATTTGGTTCTGTAAAATATTTTAAGTGCTAATATTGATATTGCTGAGTTCTAAGTATTTTATAGATACTATCTTAACTAGTCCTCAAGACAACCTCGAGACATACATATTGTTTATTTCTATAGATATGAAAATAGTGACACACATAATTTAAGGGACTTGCCCAAAGACACTTAGCAATTAAGTGGCAAAACTGAAATTCAAAGGCAAATTGTCTGGCACCATTTTGTTGTCTTATGTCTCCACTCTACTTTTTCTGGAATAATGACTGTTAACTAAAGCATTTTATATACCTTCTTATCATATTAACATTACCTTAGTTGTGTCAAGATATGATACAACTAATTATAAAGGTTTCAATTAAATAGGTTTTGGATTGAATGAAAAACATCAGAATAATTTTTTTAGTGTGTTTAATTCCGTGCCTGGCTCACACAATGACCAGTTTATCCAAAAGCATTATATAACCTCAATAGTGAAAAGATTGCTACTCCCAATGATAATCAAATAAAATATCATTTTGCCATTAGATTCTGTTCTAAATGAATTTTTTCAACAAAACGAGACATGTATATTTATCATTTCATGTTATAAATATAGATAAAATAAGACAACAATATCACATTCTGTTTGATTTGACAGCAAGAACAAAAGATAACCCTACAATAGACTCTCTTTTTTTTTTTTTTTGAGTTGGAGTCTCACTCGGTCACCCAGACTGGAGTGCAGTGGCCACTCCCGGCCACCGCAGCCTCGACCTGCTGGGCTCCGGCGATCCTTCCGCCTCAGCCTTCCGAGTAGCCGGAACTACAGGCGCGCTACCACGCCCGGCTAATTTTTTGATTTATTCTAGAGATGAGGTCTTGCCAAGTTCCCCAGGCGGGTCTCAAACACGCAGGCTCAGGCAATCCACTCACCTCAGCCTCCCAAGGCGCGGGATTACAGACTGAGCCACCGAGCCCGGCTTAGACTCTTGAGTAAAACCATCTGATGATTTTTATGTGTCCAGATTGGTTTTGAGCAAGAGTTTTAGGTCTTTTTCCACATTTACTTTTAAAATGACCAGAGTGATTACATTTTGTTCCATTTATTTTTAATGCTAGCACCATTCATTGAAGAAGTAAAAAAAGTCCAGGAAGATATTTCAAACCATTGTTTTATAAGTTCCTTAATCATGGAGGGCTGTTTTGTCTCAGAACAACTACAGTGCACTGTTTGTAATTATGGGGGCATCTCAGTGGAATTACAAGCACCAAGAGAGAGAAAACTCTGTGATCTGCTGTGATTGAGAAAGATAGAATACTTAAATGAAAATTCAGTACCCTTAGAAACTGAAAATATTCTGAGTTTTGAACTAACAGTTAAAATGAGAGGTAGAAAGGAGTCACTTGGTCTTAAAATGACATTATCTTTCTGAAAAAATACAGATTTCAAGCATTTTTCTAAAGTTGATTTTCTTAACATAAGAATAACCCCTACAAAACGCCATTTTGATGAGTTAGGTATAAATGAGTCAGACTACGTAGATTAAATTTTCTTTGATATGCTCAAGGATTTAAATAACTGGGGGACTTGTGATGACCCAAATCATTTGGGGTTTTATTGACCCTGAAGCATTCAAAAGTCAAACTGGGCTTCCCAGTCTGCTGGAATGCAACTGCTGGCCCACTGATGATATCTGATGTGAAGCTTCAAGAAAATATTTCTATGTGTTCTCAATATGACATAATTATTTTGGAATCAGTTAACAGTAGGTGATATAAGACAAAGTGAAGCAAATAGTTTTTCCTTGATTTTTTTTTCTTTTCACAAAATCTTGTGCTAAGTTTATCTGGTTATCAGCATAACTAGTTTCCTTTTTATCACATATTGTTTAATTCTGCTTCTCAATGAGAATTAACTTGCTTTTCCAGAATTTTGTTAGAGCCAAGGGTGATGAGGTCCACAGGGAAGTGTGCAGGTGGAGAACCAGGAAATTATACCCTTGAGAAAGTCTGGGGTTTTTAATCATTGAGATCTGACCCATAATGACGGATGAAAACATTCTGCTCCTCACTAGTGACTTGCAGATGGTGGAGGTAGTTTAAACTCATTTTAAACTCACTTCTTTCTTCTTTAAGTTGTCAAACATGTGCTTGTTTGAATGTGAGTGCATGAATAAAGAATTTAAGCAGTTAACAAATATCTTTATTTCTGTTATTCATGACAACTAAGATGCATGTGATTTTCCATGCCAAAAAAAAAAATTATCCTACAAAAGCTTTGCACCGTGCAGATGAAACCAAAAACTTATGCTCTCTCACCATGATTCCAACTTGCATGTACACACACACGCAGACACACACATGCACACACACACTTTTCCTAATACTTTTGAGAGTGTTCATGAATATTACCTTAGTGACTAAAACAATTTGCTTTTTCTCACATATAACTTGTACATGTAATATTTATCTCTGCGGTGTAAGTGCCTGTATGACTGTCACTATATGACTGAGAAAGAATGATATCAGACAAAAATAAAACACATAATTATGAATCATAAATGTTATTTAGTCTGTTATCTTATTATGATTTGTTAGGTGCTTTGTGCATACAGCTGATGATAGAAAAGACACAGACCTGGCAAGCTGAAAAAAGTCAGAGATATCTTTCCTATATTTCCCCACACAAAGTAATCTGTGTTTACATAACTCATTTTGGTTTGAGAGGGGAAGTGACTCCAATCCTCCCTCTGTTTTCCTCATTGGTGTAAAAACTTATTAAGGTCTTCTTAATTAGTAAGAAAATTTAGATCAGTTGATATTAAAACCGTGTTATAGTAACAGTGAGGGCAATATCATAATGCTTAAATATAGATTGTGCTCATAATATTTTTATGTTTGTTTCATTACAAAATGAGTTTCATATTATTCAATGTGTTATTTTTTGGTTTGCCCTCTAAAAAAAAGAATTCATATCTCTGTGAAGAAAACATTTGAATGTAATTTCCAAATCTTGTTGATATATTAGGTCATTTGTAGGAAAAACTTAAATGATTTATTTTTAAAACAATTGAGAGAAAAGTTGTTTTTAATTAAGTTAGCATGGTTATCAAGGAAGATTTGGGATTGCTATACTTTGTAAGGAAAGCATAAGTAGATCTGATTGGTTATATAACTTGTGATTTAAAGTTTTTGCTTTCATTTTAAAAATAATAGATGCTTTATATCAAATGCCTATGTTAGTACAGGTATACATAACTCAATTAATATTATTTTCTCCTAAATGACAATTCATATTATTATGTTTCAAATAATTCTGTTCATAGATATTTTATATACAAAATCCATATGTGTGCATGTATTTACATGTGTATGTATATGTAAATACGTGTGTGTGTATAACACTTGATAACAGGTTAAAAAAAGTCTTATGAAGATAAATTATAATTTTCCATGAGTACAGCTATTTTATGAAGTAAAAATACAAATTTTACTTATATATAGATGCTTGATAGTAACATAAACATTTAACCATAGAAATATGCCAATAGTATTGCAAGTTACTCATCTCAGAAATTACCATCAGCCCGTGTTTTTTAAATTATAAATATGTTAGTTATACGAATGAATAAAATCATTTTTGCCACCTTACTTTACTGTTTTTAATATTTTAAATTAAACTGCTAAATACCTGGTGGTTTTATATTTTTTTATTTTTGTTAAAACTTTTTATATTCTTTAAGTCCTTGAAGAAGTAGAGTTACTCTCTCAGGAAATGTAACCTATGCCAGATTCTATTATATTAGAGATATAACTGTTCCATTTATCCTTCTCCTCTGTTCTCTCCTTTATTTATTTCTGAATATATTTTCATTTCAAATGACAACTTTTCATTGCTTTCTTTTTTAAAGATAAGATCTTGCATTGTTGCCCAGGCTGGAGCAATATTATTGCATGTGTGTGTATGAATGTTTGTATATGAATATAGGATTCAAACAGCTGGGGAAAAAAAGCCTTATTTCTGTTATTCATGACAACTAAGAAGCTAGATGTGGTTTTTCATGCCAAAAATCACCTTACAAAAGCCTTGCACCATGTAGATGAAATAAAAAGCTTCATACTGTGTTACAGTGGCATTATCCTATCACACTGTAACCCTAAGTCCTGGGGTCAAGAGATCCTCTGGCATCAGCTTCCTGAGTAGTTGGGACTATAGTTGTGTGCCTTCATGCCCAGCTAATGTAATTAATTAATTTTTTTTAGAGACAGATTCTTTATATGTTGCCTGGGTTGGTCTTGAACTCTTGGTTTCAAGTGATCCTTCCACCTTGGTCTCCCAACTCTTTGGGTTTTCAAACTTGGGCCCCCGGGCCTGAATTTTTTTTTTTTTTTTTTTTTACTTTTTACTCCAATAAATTGTAGAGTCTCCAGATTAGCAGGGTATAGGTGGGAAGGGGTTGTCCCAAATGGCAGTCTTGTAGTCCTGAAAATATCCTGGGATCGCTGATGCTCCATGTGGACCTGACACATAGAAATGCCTCCTTGTTTTTCATTTCTATTCTCACAGTCCTAGTTCATCTAGCACATCCATAGTCTGTTGATCAACTATATTAAATAATCTCTGTACTAATAGTCTGACCATTCTTTAGGTGGCTGCTAATTGTCAATGAGTAATAGTATGCATGTACCAGATTCTGATGAATGTTCCCAAGACACACATCAAATCTGAAATATAACACAAGGTTTAGATTACCATTATAACAAAATATTTCATCATTTTCTTGACTTCAGTCTTTTTTTTCCCTCCAGTGCAACCCCTGATCTTATAAAATAACTGTCTACTATTGAATTTCTTATGTCTTTGCCAACTGACTACATAACAGGTCTTTGTAAATGTGTGCAAATTTCCCATGATCAAAATATTTTGTTGAGAGGAAAATGTCTATTTTTTTCTTTTTATTGTATCAATAAAGAAGATCAGATCTGTCATGTTTAAGTGCAGTAAGTACAATACTTTTTAATTGCCTCAGATTTTGAACACTGAAGGCTCTAGCAATTTCTGAGCATTACCAAAAATGAAAGAGTAAATTCTCTTGTTAAGAAAATATGCTCTTTAAGCAGAATGGGTTTTTTTGAGATTGCCAATGTTTTTGTCTTTTAACAGTAGTTAGCTCTGAGCCCCAAGTGAAAGTCTCAGTTATAATGCTATCTCTATGATGTAGGTAAAATGATGCAGAATCTCAAAATTTAGTGAGTGCCTAGGGCTCTGATAATATTGAATCATCTCACTTTTCAAACAATCTGGATTCCTTTAACTTCTTGTGCCGGGTCTTTCTGTGTCACAGCAGACCACTGAAAAGGCCAATAACCTAACAACCATTGCCAATTTCTTTGTTTAGAGCCCCATCTGGTTATAAAACCTTTCTTATTCCTTGGAGATAGACCAGAACTATGGGTTCAATTTGCATGAGTTAGGTGGCAAAAGTGGCAAAAATGCCTCTTCAGTTGCATGATCTTCACAAGCTGCAATTGATTAATTTTGTGGTTTATTTACTTTGCTACGACCTTGTAACAGCAGCACAGCGCTCATGACTACATGGCTTGACTGCTGTTATGACCTCCTGACAGGGCTCTCAGCAGATTGTGTGGGATGCGGCAGCACAGACCTTCAGTGGTGTGAGTAACCAAGATCAGATTTGTGTTTCTCCTCCCCCGGTTGGTTTGGGCTGCCTGTGTGGTGGATTGACTCTCAGTTGCCTTTGCAGATTTTTAATGAGGAGCAAACATTGTTTTGGAGCGGCACAGCTGAGGAGCTGGGAACTGGTGGAAGATGTCGTTTTTGGCAGAAATGGTGGCACGATCAGGCATAACAGCTGGTAAGAGTGCATTTACTGAGGAAAAAAGAGTGCCTACTAACTGGAAAACTCATAATTGTGCTGGTGAAGCTTCAGTCAACAGCTCTAATTTGAAAGTCATGCTTCTTGCAAATTACTTAATCTGGAGTTATTACTTCCAATAATCTAAAAAAATATTGTGCAGAAATCTACAATATTGGTATCTCCTTAGTATTTTATTGGATTTTTGTGTTTTGTCAGGTTATCATTAAGGCAAACTATTTATTTATGCATCATTTTTTTGTTGTTCTTAATCCATCATTGAGCATTTGTTAAGGACTTACTATTTGCTCTTCAAATGATAAAATTTTTAATTAAACATATTCCCTGTCCTTCAACACTTTACAACTTTGCCAGTGAGGAAAAATATCTGTAAATATCTAAGCAAATTAGATGTGCATATAAAATGTTATGAGAGTTCAGATGAGGGAGGATATTTTTTTCATTTTAAAAGTATTTGGAAAAGTTTTAAGATTGAGATAATGTGGTTAAAATCTTGAATAACAAATCAAATTTAGAAACTCAAACATAGAAAAAAAAAATCACAATTGGAAAAAAAAGCCTGAGTAAAGGCAAGGGTAGTGTATCACATGAAGATGGTTCTTTACTTTTACTAGAATGTCAAAGGTCAACCTAGGGAGATAATATTCAGGAAGTAGGTTAAAGATGTATCTTTGTGGAATTTAAAAGGTAGATGAAAAATAAAATAAAAGTTAGATTTTACTTTAGATAATGAGAAATTTCAAAAACTTAAAAATAGATTTAGGGAAGTCAATCTTGCATAAAACTATACATCATTCATTAATTGCTTATTAATATTGTTGATATTCTGCTTGTCACCAAATGTATTTTGATTTTGCCTTAATATATCTGGACATATAATGTAATACGTATATTTTAAAGTCACCACTAGAAAAATTAGAATCATATGGGCAGAAATGTTAATGAAATTTATATTTGTCTTTTACTTATACATAGTTTTTGTTAAGCAAGTGAGCACTACAAGCAAGGTATGGTGAGGTAGACAACCGATAGGGCAATAAGAAGATAGGTCCTATTGGATATAGGACTTTTGCTCCCCTGTTTGTAAAATGATGCTTCTCTGTGTGTGTTTGTGTAAATATATATGTATAGATATATATGTGTATGTATATATGTGTGTAAATATACAAATTTGGAAGGATATATGTGTGAGCATGTAAATATGTATATTTGTGTATATATGTATACACACACACATATATCCTTCCAAGTTTGTTTGGGTCTGAAATTTTGGAAAAATTTTCAAATTATTTAAGAACATACACTAATTTTAAGCATTTTCAAGTAATTTATAAATATTCAATTATTCATATGAGGGGGACCCAAAAGAAACAGGGATTATCTTTTGGAGGGCAGTCCCTGGTATTACAGGCTTCCCCAGCTAGGTTAGTGTTCTAGGAATCCATCAGCATCAGTGTTCCAGCTAGCATTGCTGTGAGAGGATGTGTCTGGCTACAGTGAATTCTTTCTTGGAGATTCTTTTAACATATTTGCCCATTTCATGATGGGTGATTTACAAGCGCACCTGTCCAAATCACGAGTTCTCAGCAGTTTTTGATCCAAAATGGCATGACCCCGTGTCTCACATTTCTGTTCACCTGATCTAGCCCCAGCAACATTTTTTTGTTTGTTTCCCTGATGAAAACAGTTTTCAAAGGGAAATGTTTTCCCAATGTAGAAGAGGTGACACACAAAATGGAAGAAGTATTAAAAGGTCTCAAAATTGACGAATTCAAAAACTGTTTTGGGTAGTGAAAACAGCATCTCCATAGGTGTATTGCAAACAGAGAGCTCTTTGAAGGTGGCTGAAGTTTAAACATGCTAGAATAAATACACAATTTGTAAAAAAATTGGGCTTCAACTTTGTATATTAAAAGTAAGTCATTTAGAAATCATTTGAATCTCTTTTTTGTTTTTTATTTTAAAGATGTGGGGTAAATCTCTTCATATGTCAAAGCCTATAAGAATAATCTTGGTAATACTTTGTTACTCTGTATCCATTTGGCATTTTTTCAGAGTAAATCCCTGTATTTGCCTAAAGAATTTGCTATAATTTACAATTGCCAATATTCAGTCATGATGTCTCCTTGCTAGTCCATGTGATGCCATTTCATGGTTTTCCCTTAGAATGAAGGCAGCATTTACTACACATAAAATACAAAAAAGAAAAAAAATTAAGAAAATGTCATAAAATCACTCAATAGTTTTTAGGGAGGTAGGACCTTACACTTACATTTAATTATTACATTTATGAGAAAAAGGAATGGGTCATGCATTTTACTTGTAATGTTTTTATTTCAATGTGATTCGTACACAAAAAAATGCAATCTATTAAACTGTTTTCCTTAGCAACTCCCTTTGCTAGAGTGCAGTAGACTGTTTTCTGCCCAAGAATCAGGTTC
Organism: Tarsius wallacei; assembly: GCA_963574415.1. NCBI lineage: Eukaryota > Metazoa > Chordata > Mammalia > Primates > Tarsiidae > Tarsius > Tarsius wallacei. The sequence goes on along the minus strand of CAUYQG010066768.1, from coordinate 2,447 downwards.
CTGAATACTATACACCTTTCATTAATTGCTTATTAATATTGTTGATATTCTGCTTATTACTAAATATAATTTGATTTTGCCTTTATATATCTGACATATAATCTAATAAATATATTTTAATCAGTCACCACTAAAACAATTACAATAATATGAGCAGAAATGTTAATAAAATTTATATTTGTCTTTTATTTATACATAGTTTTTGCTAAGCAGGTTAATACTACAAGCAAGATATGGTGAGATAGACGACCAATAAGGTAATAAAAAGATAGGTCCTATTGAATATAGGACTTTTGTTCCCTTGTTTGTAAAATGATGCTTTGTGTGTGTGTTAACATATATATCTATAGAGATAAAAATGTATATATGTATATGTGTGAATAAACAAATTTGGATGGATGTATATATGTGTGTTAATGTATCCACTTTATTTTTCTACTTTGTTGATAAATCCGGGATGTGAATCCTTAAAATGTCTTTCTTGTCAGTATAAGAGTACTCTAAAATGGAATAAATAGTTTTTAAATTTTCTTAATATAAAAAACCTTTGAGGTACTATTGTTGTAGTGACTGAAGAGAGCTGGGAAAAAAATAAAATATGTGCTATAAATCTTCCTTGCTATATCTTATTTTCTATTTCTAGATCAGCCTTAAAACATTTACCGTTGAGTAGATATAAAATTCAATAACAACAATACCAGTAACTTTTAACATTTAATATTTAAAATATTTTTAATATTTAGCTCCAAAATAGACTCTTGCTATTTGATGCAATGATACCTTGTTTTCCTTCAAAATATCTATGAAAACACAAAAACTTACAATATTGTAAATTAGAATAAAACGTCAACATCAAGTAACTATTTAGAAGGAATTATCCCTAACTATAGGGTCCTTTGGATTAGAACAGCAGTTCTCAACTAGGACAATTGTGCTGCTCCTCTCTCTCACTTACCAAACAAGGGAGTTTTGGTACTATCTTGAGACCAATGTCTATCACAACTTGGGCGTGTGGTTGCAATGTGCTTCTGGGATCTAGAGAGCAGAGGCCAGAGATGTTGCTAAACAATAGTGCTGGAATTGAGAAGCCTGAGATAGAGCAAAAATGGACATAATGAGACTATCCATGCCATGCCTACTGTGAGTTTGCATTCCCGAATTTAGATAGAAAGATCTTTGGTTCTTCTCTAGTGTTGGTCCACTGAATCAGGAATATAAAACCATATTAACAAGATGAGAAAGAAAAGTACACTAAGAACTGCAGTAGTAACCTGGAAGTCTTAAAAGAGGATTATTATTTTTGGTGTGGTGAGAGAAGATAACTGCCAGTTGGAATTCTTCACATAGCATATATTTTTGTACAGAACAAGAATGACTTAAAGATCGTTTTGACTAAATAAGACTGAAATTTTGCTCGACCTCACTAATCATCAGAGAAATGCAAATCAAAGCTACATTGAGATACCACCTAACCCCAGTAAGAATGACTACCCTTAATAAAACAAAAAACAACAGATGCTGGCAAGGATGTGGATAAAAGGGAATGCCTCTACACTATTGGTGGGAGTGCAAAGTAATTCAACCTCTGGAAAGCAGTGTGGCGGTTTCTCAAAGAACTAGAAATTGTCCTTCCATATGACCCAGCAATCCCCCTTCTGGGAATATACCCAGAATAACTCAAATCATTCTACAAAAACGATGCATGCATGTTTATTGCAGCACTATTCACAATAGCAAAAACATGGAACAAAGTGTGTTGCCCATCAAAAGTGGAATGGATTAAAAAAATGGGGTACATATATACAATGGAATATTACACAGCCATAAAGAAGGACAAAATTATGGACTTCACAGCAGCTTGGATCGATTTAGAGTCCATAATACTCAGTGATCTATCACAGAAACAAAGAACTGAGTATCACTTGTCCTCACTCATAAGTGGACTCTGAACATTTACCATAATACTATAAGAAAGGAATTGGCAGTAGTGTGACACTGCCAGGGGAAGGGGTGGGGGCACATAATATCAATAAGGGTACCCGATCTCAAATCAGGAGAAGTGGGGACCTGAGGGAAGCCCAAACTTTACCTGCATGACTTTACAACTAATAGTATACTGTTAAGGAAAAACAAACTAAATATGTGTTTAATTCATCATTCATCTTTAATATTACCAAATGATAGTATGAGATGCAAGACAAAACAAGGAAAAAAAGTGATCAAAATGTTAGTTCTCCTAAAGAGTGATTGGCTTTTAAAGCTAACAATAAACAACAATATATGAATTCATATGGAAACATAAATGATCACGAATAGCCAAAACAATCCTCAGCAAAAAAAAAAACAAAGTGGGAGGTAGCACACTCTCAGACTTTAAACTTTATTATAAAATTCCAATCATCAAAACAGCTTGGTATTGGTACAAGAACAGGAATATAGACCAATGG
>CAUYQG010066766.1:0-21358 GCA_963574415.1 Tarsius wallacei | reverse complement strand
CACTCAGCATTTACCAGGTTGTTATCAAGGATATTGCAAAGCCAGACATGGTGGCTCACACCTGTAATCACAGCACTTTGGGAGACAGAGGCAACAGGACTGCCTCAGCCCATGTGTTCAAGATCAGCCTGGGCAACTTGGTGTGACCTCATCTCTACAATAAACAAAAAAATTAGCTGGTCGTGGTGGTGCATGCCTGTAGTTCCAGCTACTTGGAAGGTCAGGCAGAAGGATTGCCTGAGCCCAGCAGGTCGAGGCTGCAGTGGCTGTGAGTGTGCCACTGCACTACAGTCTGGGCAACAAAGTGAGACTCCAACTCAAAAAATAAATAAATAAATAAATAATAAGGATATTGCAAAGGACACAGATGAAGAGATACATAGAGTGAGGTATGGGCGATGGGTTGCAGAGCTTCCATGCCCTCCCGGGTATGTCATCCTCTAGGAGTCTCCCCGTGTTCAACTCTCTGGAAGCTCTCCAAACTCATCAGTTTTTATGGAAGCTTCATGACATCAGCATTCTATTCCCCAGGGCATAGGACAAGACTCTCTCTGGGGTTGGAGTTGGAATCTCACTCTGTTGCCTAGACTGGAGTGCAGTGGCATGTTCTCTTTCACCGCAGTCTAGACCTGCTGGGTTCAGGAGATCCTTCTCCCTCGACCTTCCAAGTAACTGGAACTACTACTAGTATATGCCACCACGCCTGGCTAATTTTTTTATTTATTGTAGAGATGAGGTCTCCCCAAGTTGCTCAGTCTGGTTTGAACCCTTGGGCTTAGGCAATTCTCTCACCTCTGCCTCTCAAAGTGCTGGGATTATAGCCGTGAGCCACCATGCCTGACGGGAGGGGTGGGGATGGGGTGGGGAGGGTCTTAAGACACAATCAGCAAGGCAGGGGAAGTTTAGAGTGAAAGGGAGGCAGAAGGTCAGAGAAAGAGATTCTGTTTCCTGAGGTCTGCTCCTGAAGCCTAACGTGTCCCAACATTATAACAAAAGACTGTAACAAAGACTATTGGAGTTATGAGTCTGGAACTGTGGATGAAAACCATTATCTATAGCATAACACCACAAAGAGTGTCCCAATATAAATTCTTGAACATGTCTCTTGATGTACAGGTACATGGGTTTCCCTAAGGTGTATACCTAGAGTTAAATTGCTAGGATCTATAGTATTATTAAGTATAAAGTATTAACTTTATTAAGCAATGTCACACTGTTTTTCAAAGTGGTTATACCAATTTACATTCTTACCAGAGTACATGAGATTTCCCATTTCTCTGAATCATCCTAACCCATAACATAGTCAGAATTAATATAGTTAGTCTTTTTAATTATTTTCAATATAGTGGATGTAATATGAATAGTATCTTACTATGACTTTAGTTTGAGGATGAGTATCTTTTTGTATGTTTAATGGCCATTGTTATTTTCTTTGTTATAAAATGTCTTTAGCTTATTTTTCCATTGGGTTATTTATCTTTTCATTCTCTATGATGTGTTTTGATGAAAAGATGTTAGTTTAGGTTTTTTGGTGTTTTTTTTTGAGTTGAAGTCTCACTCTGTCGCCCAGACTGGAGTGCAGTGGCTGCTCCCTGCCACTGCAGCCTCGACCTGCTGGGCTCCGCCGATCCTTCCGCCTCAGCCTTCCAAGCAGCTGGAACTACAGGCGCGTGCTGCCATGCCCGGCTAATTTTTTGATTTATTGTAGAGATGAGGTCTCGCCAAGTTGCCCAGGCGGGTCTCGAACCCGCGGGCTCAGGCAATCCACTCACCTCGGCCTCCCAAAGCGCGGGATTACAGGCTGAGCCACTGAGCCTGGTCAGGTTTTTTTTTTAATTATTTTAAAAATAGAGAAAGGTCTTGAACTCCTGGACTCAAGTGATCCTCTACCTTAGCCTCTTGAAACCACCCACATAAAATTAATGTAGGGCCATGGAGTAAAAGCTGTGAAAGAGAACCAAACCCTACAAAATTGCAGCTGTGGCTAGAAATGAACAAATCTGTCTTTTCCAAACCTATCTTACACAGTCACTTCAATAGAGAACAATTGATTATCTTCATGTCCTGACCCCTGGGGAGGGGAGAAGCTGCCCACAAGACTGATAAACATATTTTGCCTTAAATGAGGAATCCAACGTCGCATAGATCTCCTTGATGGTACCATAAAGTTTGATTAGCCGAAGGGCGTGAGCAGCTTTAATCTCCAATCCCCCATAACCTTTCTGCTAACCTACCTCTATAATGGCTTACTGGCCAGGAGTCCAGAAACCAGTGGTCGCTGGATTTGCTTTGTAGATAGCCTCTCTACTGTAAAACCTAAGGCTGATATTTGAATTGTTTTTCAGACTTTATACTCTGATGGACCTGGGACACATACCAAGGAGCTGGCTCCACTGGTCATGTGATGCCCCTTCCCAGAAACTGGCTCTGCTTACAAAGCCAGTTTTATACCCCCATAACTTTATCCCCAACCAATTAGCAGCACCTGTTCCCTAGCCCCTTGACTGTCAAATTATTCCTTAAAAAATCCTAGCCTAAAATGCTTGGGAAAGTGGAGTTGAGAAATATCTCCTGCCCTCCTTGACCTTTTTGCTATTGTAATAGTTGTTATCTTAATCTCAGCTTTTCTGATCAGTGGGCACAAGAACTTGGTCAGGCTGTAACACTCCCAAAGTGATGGGATTACAGGTATGAGCCACCATGCCCAGCCAGATGTGTTTATTTTTTAAATTTTATTATTTATTTATTTATTGAAACAAAGTCTTGTTATGTTGCCCAGGCTAGTCTTGAACTCCTAGGCTCATGTGATCCTCCTGTCTCTATCTCCTAAAGTGCTGGGATTACAAGCATGACCCGCCATGCCCAGTCCAGATGTGCTTTGATGTGGTTGAATTTATCAATCCTTAAAAAAATAGTATGTTTAAGAAATAGAAAAAATGTGCTTTTCCTATTCTCACACAGTCAATACAACACAAAATACTTTATCTCTGTTCACAAAGATGTGCAGGGATTTCTCCCGACCAACAACCAATTTTCTACCAATTTTCTAGTGGATACTAGCTGAGTATGCTATAATTAAATTAAATTCAGAGCCGGGCTCGGTGGCTCAGCCTGTAATCCCGCGCCTTGGGAGGCTGAGGTGAGTGGATTGCCTGAGCCCGCGGGTTCGAGACCTGCCTGGGCAGGCGAAACCTCATCTCTACAATAAAAAAAAAAAAAAAAAAATTAGCCGGGCGTGGTAGCGCACGCCTGTAGTTCCGGCTACTTGGAAGGCTGAGGTGGAAGGATAGCTGGAGCCCAGCAGGTCAAGGCTGCGGTGGCCGGAAGCGGCCACTGCACTCCAGTCTGGGAGATGGAGTGAGACACCAACTCAAAAAAAAAAAAAAAAAAAAAAATTAAATTCAGGCCAGGACAATGGCTCACACCTATAATTCCAGCACTTTGGGAGGCCGGGGTGAGAAGACCGCTGAGCCCATGGGTTCAAGACCAGCCTGGGCAACTTGGCAAGACCTCATCTCTACAATAAGTCAAAAAATAAGCTGGGTGTGGTGGCACGTGCCTATAGTTCCAGCTACTTGGAAGACTGAGGCGGAAGGAAGGATTGCCTGAGTCCAGCAGTTCAAGGCTGTAGTGGCCATGAGCGAGGTACTGTACTCGAGACTGGGCAACAGAGTGAGACTCTAACTCAAAATAACAATAATAGTAATTCAACTCAATTATGATACTGTTTACCTGGATACAGCATCAAATCCAACAAGTTAGGGACTTGCTCATAAGACTGCCCCCTACATCAGCTGCTAATCACAAATTCAGATTGTGACTTGTACTTCTGACTGACCAGCTATAAATCAGGGTTCAGATGACCTCTTCCTTGGGTCCTATTAATTTGCTAAAGTAGTCACAGAACTCAGGAAACATTTTACTTTTATTTACTCATTTATTATAAAATATTTTACAAAAGATACTAATGAATAACCAGATGAAGGAGATGCATAGGGTGATGGGAAGCTTGTATGTCTCTTGGTGCACCGCCCTCCTGGAGTCTCCATGTGTGCAGTTATCTGGAAGCACTCTCAACACAGTCCTTTTGGGTTTTATGGAAGCTTTGTTATGAGGCATGATTTTATAAAAATCATTGGCCATTGGTGATTAACTCAACTTTCAGCCCCTCTCCCTTCCCCAGAGGTAGAAGTTGGGAATGAAAATTCCAACCTTAGCTGGGCACAGTGGCTCACACCTATAATCCCAGCACTTTGGGAGGCAGAGGCAAGAGGATTGCCTGAGTTCAGGGGTTTGAGACAAGCCTGGGCAACTTGGTGAGACCGCATCTCTACAATAAAAAATTAGCTGGGCATGGTGACACAAACCTATGGTTCCAGCTACTTGGAAGGCTGAGGCGGAAGGATCACCTGAACGCAGCAGGTTGAGGCTGCGGTGGCCGTGATTGTGCCACTGCACTCCAGCCTGGGCAACCGAGTGAGACTCCTGTTTAAAAAGAAGAAAAAAAAAGGAAATTCCAACCTCTAATCACATGATTGATTCTCCTGGAAACCAGCTTCCATCCTGAGGAGCCCTTAGTCAACAGTCTAGTATACAAAAAGATACCTATCGCTGAAGAAATTCCAAGGGTCTTAGGAGCTATGTGTCAGAAAACTGGATGAAGACCAAATGTATATGTCACAATATCACAGTAAGCATTTGTCTGTTTATATAATTATTTATTTTTTGAGTCAGTCTCTCATGGCTACCATGACCTCCATGGGCTGGGCTCAGGTGATCCTTCCGCCTCAGCCTTCCAAGTAGCTGGAACCATAGATGTGTGCTACCATGCCCGGCTAATTTTCTTTTTTTTTTTTGAGTCAGAGTCTCTGTCACCCAGGCTGGAGTGCAGTGGCATACTCACGGCCACTGCAGCCTCGACCTGCTGGGCTCAGGTGATCCTTCTCCCTCAGTCTCACAAGTAGCTGGAACTACAGGTGCATGCCACGGCACCCAGCTAACTTTTGATTTATTGTAGAGACAAGGTCCCGCCAAGTTACCCAGGCTGACCTTGAACCCCTAGGCTCAGGCAATCCTCTCATCTCAGCCTCCCAAAGTGCTGGGATTACAGGCATGAGCCACCACACCTAATTTTTTGATTTATTGTAGAGACGAGGTCTCATGTTGCTCAGGCTGATCTCAAGGCTGGGTCAAGCAATCCTCTTGCCTTGCCTCCCAAAGTGCTGGGATTACAGGCATGAGTCACTGCACTCATTTATATCTAAAGAAATTCTATAATTTTAAGAAATTCTCCTTACCCAAAGGTATTGAATTTTTTTTTTTTTTTTTTTGAGAACAAGTGGTCTCGCTCTGTCATCAGGGCTGGATTGCAATGGTGCAATCATAATTCTCTGTAGCCTCAATTCCTGGACTCAAGCAATCTTCCCACCTCAGCTTCTCAAGTAGCTGGGATTACAGGCACTTGACATTGTGCCTGGCTTTACCTAAATTTCTTAAAGTCTTGTTCCTGTATTTTTTTGAAAGGTTTAAAATTTTGCCTTATGTAAATCTTGGCAGTGCCGTTGGAAGGTGATTAGGTTATTAATGGGATTAGTGCCCTTATAAAAGAGACTCTGGAGAGCTCCCTGGTCCCTTCTACCACTTGAAGACACAATAAGAAGATGGCTGTCTATAAGCCAGGAACTGGGTCCTCCCCAAACACTGAATCTGTGAGAGTCTTAATCTGTACTTCCCAGCCTTGAAAATTGAGGAAAAAAATTCTGTTTTATATATAAGCCACATAGTCTATGGTATATTTGTTATAGCAGCCCAAATGAACTAAGACAATGGGATAAAGATCACTTTTTTTTGCCACATGAATAGCTGTTTGCCATTTATGGAATAGTCCCTCATTTGATCCCTAATCCAATTAGAAATGCCAACTCTGCTGTATATCAAGTTTCTATATATGCATGAGTTGTTTGCTTCTATATTATCTATTCCGTTTCATTGGTCTTTTTAACTATCCTTGTACCAAAATCACATGACTTTAATTACCATAACTTAGTGGATTAACAAAAGTAAAACAGAACTGTGCCTGGCACATGGTAAGCATTATGGTTTATATAAGACAGTATTTAGTAGGTACTTTCCTGTGACTGGTTCTGCCTCTTTAGAAATGTCTTGGTTATTCTTGCTTTTTTGCTCCTTAGAATAAGTTTGTCAAAGTCCATAAAAATCCCTGTTGAAACTATAGATAACTGACATCTTAAAACATTGAGTTTTCCATTCCTGAATATAGTATATTTCTCCATCTACTTAGATCTTATTTAATGCTTTTCTTTTCTTTTCTTTTTTTGAGTAGGAGTCTCACCCTGTCGCCTAGGATAGAGTGTAGTAACCAGAGCAGCCTCAACCTGCTGGGCTCAGGTGATCCTTCTGCCTCAGCCTTCCAAGTAGCTGAAACTATAGGTGGGCACCATCACACCCGGCTAATTTTTTGATTTATTGTAAAGGCGAAGTCTTGCCAAGTTGCCCAGGCTGGTCTTGAACCCCTAGGCTCAGGCAATCCTCTTGCCTCTGCCTCCCAAAGTACTGGGATTATAGGCATGAGTCACCACGCCCAGCTTTAATCTCTTTCCTTTTTTTTTTTGAATAGGAGTCTCACTCTGTCACCCAGGCTGGAGTGTACTAGCCAGAGCAGCCTTGACCTGCTGGGCTCAGGTGATCCTTCCACCTCAGCCTTCCAAGTAGCTGGAACGACAGGTGTGCGCTACCATGCCCGGCTAATTTTTAATTTATTGTAGAGATGAGGTTTTGCCAAGTTGCCTGGGCTGATCTCAAACCTGTGGGTTCAGGCAATCCACTCGCCTCGGCCTCCCAAAATGCTGGGATTACAGGCTGAGCCACTGAGCCCAGCCTTAATGTCTTTCAATAACATTATCTAAATTTTTCATAAGGGTTTTGCTAAATATTATTAGATTTGGCCCTATGTATATTATAGTTTTTAAAGATACTGTCAATTATATCTTCTTAAAATACAATTGTGATTTCTTTATAAAAGATCTTTATATTATGTTAATTGCTGTTGTGCAGACAATCAATTGGCTCTTGAATGTTATCCTACGTCTGACAAACTTGCTAAACTCTTATTAATTCGAATCATTTTTTGTAGTTTTTTTTGAGGGGGAGTGGTGTTTCTACACAGGCAAGCATGTTACCTACAAGTAATTAGTTTTGTTTTTCCTTTCTAATTCAATTCCAGTCTATGATTTACAATACAATATTGAATACAAATGGTAATGATAGCCATTCCTCTCTTGTTTTTTATTCTAAAAAAAAATAATGCTTTTTCTATTTCACCATTTGTGTGAGCAAGCCTTCAAGATGGCCCTCAAGAATCCTTAACAGTTGACATTCACATTCTTATATAGCTTGTTCCCACATATAGCTGGTCTTAGTGATGGTAGAAGTGATGTGTGACTTCAAGGTTAGATCATAGAGGACATTGGTTGCTCACTCTGGGGTAAACCAACCACTATGTTTTGAGGACTCACGTAGCCCTGTGTAGAGGTCCATCTGAAGAGGAATGGAGATCGTCTGCCAGCAGGCAATACCATCTTGCCAGCAACATAAGTGAGCAGCCTTGAAAGTGCATCCTCCTGCCCCAGTCAAGCCTTCAGATGACTGCCTTATTAGAGATTCCAAACCAAAATCATCCAAACAAGTTGCTCCTGGATTTATTTTCTGTAGGAAGTATGAGCAATGATATATGTGTGTTAAATCACTAGATTTGTATGTAATTATTTATATGGCAACAGATAATTAATACGCCATTTAAATATATAATTTCTCAATTAGTACTGCTTTTGCTGCATTTTATAAATTTTGACATGTAATATTTTGGTTTTAAGTATTTTCTAATTTTTATCGAAACCACTTATATAAAATTAATATTGAGCCACAGGGTAAAAGCTGTAGATGAGACATGAGTCCTGACAAGCTGCAGCTATGGTTAGAATTTAACAAATCTGTTATTTCCCAATTTGCTTTCACTCTAACAGAGGGCAATTGATTATCTTCATGTCCTGACCCCCGGGGAGGGCAGAGACTGCCTCACAAGGCTGATAAACATGTTTTCTCTTAAACAATGAACCTAAGACCACATAGACCTCCTTGATGACAAAAGCAAAGGTTGAAGGACAAAGGCATCTCCAATCTCCATGGACCCCATTTCCGCATACTTTCCTCCTAAACTACCTCTGTGATGACTCACTGCCCACGGGGTAGTACCTGATGTTCACGGGACTTGCTTTATAGATAGCATCTATTTCAAAACCTAAGAATGTTATTTGAGATAATTTTCAGACTCTGATGGACCCAGGTCCAGAACATATACCAGGAAGATGGATCCACTGGTCCTATGATGCTCATTCCCAGAAATTGGCTCTGTTACATGAAGCCAGTTTCAACATGGCCATGACATCATTGACCAATCAACAATCCCTATCCCCCTGCCTGTGGAATTACCTTTAAAAGTCCTAGTCTCTGAATTCTTGGGGAGGTGGATTTGAGTAATATCACTTGTCTTCTTGTTCAACTGCTTTGCGATATTAAACCCTTTCTCTACTGTAACTGCTACATCAATCTTGGTTTTTCTGAGCAGCAGGCATATAAACCAAGTCAGGCTGTTACACCATTATGATTTCTTATTTGACCATAGGTAATTTAGAGGTATGTTGTCTAATTTCCAAGTATGTTTTTTGTTTTGTTTTTATTTATCTTTTGGTGCTTTTCTTAAATTTTTTTATTTTAATTAGTAAAAATAGTTTATTTAGAAAGTAGATTGGAAAGAGAGAGAAAAAGGGGATCTACCTCCTCCAGATTGGGGAGGGAGCCAGGGCTTAAAGAAAACACGCCTAGACAACATGGTGAGACTTCATCTCTACAATAAATCAAAAAATTAGCTGGGTGTGGTGGAAAGTGCCTGTAGTTCTAGCTACTTGGAAGGCTGAGGCAGAAGAATCACCTGAACCCAGCAGGTCGATGCTGGGGTGGCTGTGAGCATGCCACTGCACTCCAGCCTGGGCAACTAAGTGAGACTCCAACTCAAAAAAAAAAAAACACGACCTATTTTCCTTAATTTTTTAATTGCTATATAATATATATAACATAAAAGTTGCCATTTGAACATTTTTAAGTGGCATTAATTACATTCACAATGTTATGCAGCTGTCACCACTACGAGGATCCAGAAACTCCCGGAATTTATTTATTAAAAATTGTGTATTTTTTTTTTTTTTTGAGTTGGAGTCTCACTCTGTCACCCAGACTGGAGGGCAGTGGTACGTTCATGGCCACCGTAGCCTTGACCTGCTGGGCTCAGGTGATCCTTCCACCTCAGCCTTCCAAGTAGCTGGAAATATAAGCATGCAATACCAAGCTCAGTTAATTTTTGGATTTACTGTAGAGATGAGGTCTCGCCAAGTTTCCCAGGCTGTTCTCGAACCTGTGGACTCAGATAATCCTCTCACCTCGGCCTCCCAAAGTGCTGGGATTATAGGCGTAAGCCACTGTTCCCGGTGGCAATTTCTTTCTCACTCTGTGGTCTAGGCTGGAGTCAAACTCCAGCACTCAAATGATCCTCCTACTTCATTCTCTTGAGTAGCTAGGACTATGGATGCATGTAGCATGCCCAACTAATTATTACTATTTTTGTTTATTTTTGATAGAGACGAGGTCTTGTAATGTTGCCTAGGTTGGTCTTGAACTCCTGGCCTTAAGCAATCCTCCTGCTTTGGCTTCCAAAAATCCTGGGATTTCAGGTGTGAGCCATTGTGCCTGGCTCAACACAATTTCTTCTTTATTTTATTTTTCTTTTTTGACTCCACTCAGTTAATTGGAATGTATTACACTATTTCTTTGAAATGTGTTGTGATTAGCCGGGCTTGGTGGCTCAGCCTGTAATCCCGCGCCTTTGGGAGGCTGAGGTGAGTGGATTGCCTGAGCCCGTGGGTTCGAGACCCGCCTGGGCAAGCAAGACCCCATCTCTACAATAAATCAAAAAAGTTAGCCGGGCGTGGTAGTGCGCGCCTGTAGTTCCAGCTACTTGGAAGGCTGAGGCGGAAGGATCGCCGGAGCCCAGCAGGTCGAGGCTGCGGTGGCCGGGAGTGGCCACTGCACTCCAGTCTGGGTGACAGAGTGAGACCCCAACCCAAAAAAAAAAAAAAAAAAGAAATGTGTTGTGACTTGATTTATGACCTACGGAATCAATTTTTTAAAATATTATTCTTTTTTCTTTTATATTTTCCCAATATTCAGTGCATGTTTCTTCCTTTTCTTTTCTTTTCTTTTTTTTTTTTTTGAGTTGGAGTCTCATTCAGTCGCCCAGACTGGAGTGCAGTGGCCACTCCTGGCCACCACAGCCTTGACCTGCTGGGCTTCGGCGATCCTTCCGCCTCAGCCTTCCAAGTAGCTGGAACTACAGGCGCACGCTACCACGCCCGGCTAATTTTTTATTTATTGTAGAGATGAGGTCTTGCCAAGTTGCCCAGGCGGGTCTCGAACCCGCGGGCTTAGGCAATTCACTCATCTCGGCCTCCCAAAACGCGGGATTACAGGCTGAGTCACCGACACCGGTTCTTTTCTATTTCTTTTTTTTTTTTTTTGAGTCGGAGTCTCAGTCTGTCACCCAGGCTGAGTGCAGTGGCATCCTCACAGCCATCGCAGCCTCGACCTGCAGGGTTCAGACGATCCTTCCACTTCAGCCTTCCAAGTAGCTGGAACTACAGGCCTTGCGCCACCATGCTCAGCTAATTTTATTTATTTATTGTAGAGATGAGGTCTTGCCATGTTGCCCAGGCTGGTCTTGAACCCGCGGGCTCAGGCAATCCTCTCACCTCGGCCTCCTAAAGGGTTGGGATTACAGGTGTGAGCCACCGTGTCCAGCTTCTTTTTTTTTTTTAAATATGAGATGGGATCTCACTGTATTGTCCAGGCTGCCTCAGCCTCCCAAGTAGCTGGGAATACAGGTGTGCACTGTTCCTGCAAATATGTTCTTAAAAGATTGTGTACAGTGTTCTATTTAAGACTGTTAGATAAGGTTGGGTGTGATGGCTTACACTTGTAATTCAGCACTTTGGGAGACTGAGACAGGAGGATTGCTTGAGCCCAGGAGTTCAAAACCAGTCTGTACAACATAGTGAGACCTTATCTCTACAAAAAATAAAAAAAATTATCTAGGCATGGTGGCTTGCACCTGTAGTCCCAGTTACTTGTGAGGTTGAAGAGAGAGGATTGCTTGAGCCTAGGAGTTTGAGGCTGTGGTGAACCACGGTCATGCCACTGCATTCCAGTCTGGGCAACAAAGACACTGGCTTAAAAAAAAAAAAAGGTCTGTTACATGAAGATTGCTAATTGTTTTATTTGAATTGTTTGAATTTTCGCTTGATCAATTAATAATTGAGAAGAATATGTTAAAATACATCCATCCACCCATCTATCAAACATTTAGAATTGCAATAAATTCCCAGTAAGTCAAAACTCTTTTCAAAATATACTGAATTTCTTTATCTCTGGTAACTTTTTAACATAAATTTTATTTTGTGTGATAGTAATATAACTATGTCAACTTTCTGTTGGTTAGTTTGGCCTGGTGTGTGTGTGTGTGTGTGTGTGTGTGTGTGGTGTGTGTGTGTGTGTGTGTGTGTGTGTGTGTGTGTGTGTGTGTTAGGATTTCGCTCTGTTGCTCAGGCTGGAGTACAGTGGCACAATCACAGCTCACTGCAGTCTTGACCTCTTGGACCCAGACAATCCAGACAATCCTCTCCACTCAGCTTCCTAAGTAGCTGGGACTACAGGTATGCATCATCATGCCTGGCTAATTTTTTTTTTTAATGTAGCCATGAGGTCTCACTATGTTGTTTGTCCAGGCTGGTCTCAAAATCCTGGACTCAAGCAATCCTCTTGCCTTGGCTTCCCAAAATGCTTGGATTATAGGCATGACCCACCATGCCTGGCCTATACATGCTTTTTAAAAACCTTCCCTAATTTATTTTTTTGGTGTATCTTCTTTCTTTATTTGTTTATATTTTCCTTCTCTGTATCTTCTTTAAATAGATTTGTTTATTTAGCCTTTTTCTTAACCAAAGAAATTTATTCTTTTTACAATTACTGATTTGTTTGAATTCATGTCTACCATCTTTGTTTATAAGTTTTGTTTGTCCTACTATTTCTGGGTTTTTCTCTTTCATTTTTTCTTCTCTTATCTTTTTTATTTTGGATTAAATAGAATTTTTTTCACTTCATTCAATGTTTTTACCATCATTAATTTGAAATTAAATACTCTGTATTTGTCTAGGTGCTGTGGCCTGTAATCCCAACACATTGGGAGGCTGAGGTCAGAGTTTGAGACTAGCCTGGGCAATGTAGCAAGACCCCATCTCTACAAAAAAATGAAAAAATTAGCCACATGTAGTCCTAGCTACCTGGGAGGCTGAAACTGAGATGTAAGGATAGCTTGAACCCAGGAGTTGGGTTACAGTGAGCTATTGTTACAGTTTTTTACTCAATCAGCTGGTGAGCTGGGCCTCCAAAGGTTGCTGCAGGAACCTAGGCAACATGGCCTGCCTGGATTCACTGGACAGCCTGGGATGCTAACCTCCAGATGGAGGAACGTGGTGTCAGCCAATATGGGGCCCCCAAAGAGTGTTGCAGCTTTCTTTGTTCAGGGTCGGTGAGCCAAGCCCCAAGCAGTGTCAAGCCCCGAACAGTGTCAAGCCCTGAACAGTGTCAGCTTGATAGGCTGGCAAGCCAAGATCCAAGAAGTGTTGGCTCTATAGTCTGGCAAAGCCAGGCCCCGAGAAGTGTCTCAGCTCTGCTCTGTATTCTCGCTCTAATCCAGCAGCTCTTCTCTTTCTTGACAGTCTGACTTCTAGCTTCTGTCCTTCGCAGCTCTCTTGACGGTCTTGCTTCTTGCTTCTGCTGGCTCCATCAGCAGGCAAGTCAGCCTCTGGGGGCATGCAGCTCTTCTGGTCCTCAGCAACTTCTTCAGTCCAGTGTATGCAGCTCTCTTTTAGTCTGGGTTTTTGTCTCCTGCCCAGGAGAAATGAGGATATCGACACAAGAAGGTGAGAAATTAAGACTTATTAAAAAGACAGAAAAGCTCCTGCAGCGGGAGACCAGAAAGAGGGTTGCTGATCTGAAGCCAAAACTAGGTGCTATAGTACTAAGATTGAGCTGATTGGCTAGTATCACCAGTGAGCTGATTGGTTGGCATTAATTGTGCTGATTGGTCAGTACTGAACACCAATCAGCTAGAATATGGGCCTAACAATGAGCTGATTGGTTGGCACTTAGCACCAATCAGCTGGAGGCTTTTGAATTCCAGGAAATGAGTGGTTTTGCTCTAGTCTGAGGGGCTTGCAGGGAGTTTATTACCAAAGCCAGTGTTTGTGCTTCAGTCTGAAGGGCTTGCAGGAAATTTCTTACTTTGTTACCGAGACCTGCTCTGTCTGTCTGCCTATTAAATTTTTTTTTCTCTGTGTGATAAATCACTGAGTATTATAGACTCTAAATCCATCTATTAAGTTTTCTAACTTTCTCCTCTCTCACTACGATCATGCCCCTGCACTCCAGCCTGGGCCAGTACACAATGAGACCTTGTCTCTTAAAAAAAGAAACACACACATATAACACAAATATCTCTGTTTCTGATTACTTTAGTATTACCCTATTGTAAGAAACAAAATGGTGATTCATTTTCAAAATGGCAATTTGTTATTTCACTTTCTGGTCCTTCTTTCTTTCCTGGCAGACTTTCTCTTTTACCACACTTCCTTTGACAAGCATTGAGACCCAGTCAAAATCTAGAAACATGTATTTTACCTTACTTGTATAGAAACTGCTTGTGTTTTACCTTATTTATACAAAATTATTGCTTAGGCAATATCTGGGAAAGTGACGTAACCTATGAAAAGTACTCAGCCAATGAGGAACCAGGGAACAAATTTATGTTTTAGGGCATAAATATGCTGGCTGTGATCCCCTCCGTGTGCCTGCTCACCCGAGAGGCACCGTTCTTGCAAGAACAAGATTTAAAAAGCTGCCTCACTCCCCCGATCCCTGAGTCTCCTTGTCATGCTTTGACAATGAAACTGAGGAGGTCAATTCTACCTCCCACAGCCTGCGGGCTCATCTGGGAGACCTGCAACTGTGGGACCAGACCCCTATCAGAGGGAGAAACACGTCCCACACAGTTTTAGGTGACTCACTCCGGCTGGGCAATCCTGGTTCCCGCTGCTCTGCAGATAAATCTGAGACTATTATCTGAGACTTGGTGGAGGTGATGCTGAACAGGCAGGCACCACCTGCGGCGACCTGGTAACCTTGTGCATGAGCCAAGGTAGAAAAATTGGACTAAAAATACTGCCTTGGGGGTTGGGGAAATTCTTGGAGGTTGAGTGTGTAAGGCAGAAACCTCAAGATACAAAGTGAGTCCTAATGCTTGCAAGAAACCTCCAATAAGGGGAGGCTAAGCACTTTAGGAAAAACTCAGAATCCTAATGCTTGCAAGGGGGGGGGGGGGGTTGCACACTTTAGGAGGAGACTGCACAGCTCACCTGGTAACTGAGAATGGGTAATAAGCAGTCTAGGCCTAGGAAGGGAGGTCAAGAGGACCCCCATGAAATTTTCCCAGATAGTCCATTGGGGCGAATTTTAAAGAATTGGAAAAATGATTCCAAAATTAAAGGAAAGGGAAAGAAGAAAAAGATTGAATTTTGTTGCTTTGTATGGACGAAGGCACCAATCTGCTAGCCCTCAGTGTTTTGGTCAAAATTTGGCTCCAATGAGGACTGGCTTTGTCAGACTTTAGTAATCTACGTAAACAATAAGTACCCTGTTTCATCTGAGGAAAGGGTTATGCCCTTTGCTGGCTTCCAGGAACCCTTTTTATGTTCCCCCTTCGAATGGGAAATAAGGAAGAGAAAACATCTGGGTCTCTAGAGAAGAAGAAGAAGTCTTGGGATTCACTCTCCTGTAATCTCCCCCTCATAATCCCCAAGAAGACCAGGGATCTGGGAGGGCAGCGGGGGATGCAGATCTATCAGAAACTCAAGAAACCTCCGATAAGTCCTAAACCCCTATATCCTAATTTGAAAAGAGAATTGGAACAATGAAAAAGGGATATTACAAAATTCCCTTTTCCCCTTGAGGGCCAGATAAAGATTCAAAATTGTTCCCACTTAAGGGAGGTTCCCTTGGGACAAGGAGAAATTGGCTTTGTTAATGCTCCACTTACTAGTACTGAAGTAAGAAATTTCAAAAAGAAAAGGAAATAATTATTAGATAATCCTTTAGGAGTAGCCAATCAGGTTGATCAGTTTCTCAGACGTAATACATACCTGGGTAGAACTGATGTTTATTATGAACATTCTATTCACTGGTGAAGAAAGGGAATGAGTCAAAGGGCTGCTATGTCTACCTGGGAATGGGAACAACCCCTGAGCCCAGGAGTACAAACAGCTGTACAAAAATATCCAAACACGGATCTCAGATGGGATAATAATACTCCAGAAAATAAAATTAGAATGAAAGATTTAAGAATTAATCATTAAAGGGATCAGAGAGTCAGCCCTGAGATCCCAAAATGTCTCAAAAGCCTTTGAAATCCAAAAAGAGGAGGAAACTACAACAGCCTTTTTACAATGACTTAGAAATCAAATGAAAAAGTATTCAAGGGTTAAACCCAGAAAACCTTGTAAGACAGGGCCTTCTAGAGGTTAATTTTGTTGCCAAAAGTTGGCCAGACATTACAAGAAAGTTGCAAAAACTGTAGCGATGGAATGAGACTTATTGAGGAATTGTTAAGAGTACAAAAGGTGTTTGTTAAAATAGATGAGGAAAAGCAAAAACAAAAAGCTAGAATCATGGTAAACATTGTAGAAGGGGTAGTGGGGGATGGGGTGGGGAACGAGAGTCTCCCCTGGGCAAGACCTGGGTATCCAAAGAAACAGACTAAAGGAAGGCTTAATCCAACAGAATTTAGCTGGGCTGGGCTCGGTGGCTCAGCCTGTAATCCCGCGCCTTGGGAGGCTGAGGTGAGTGAATTGCCTGAGCTCATGGGTTCGAGACCCACCTGGGCAACTTGGCAAGACCTCACCTCTACAATAAATCAAAAAACATTAGCCGGGCGTGGTAGTGCGCGCCTGTAATTCTGGCTACTCGAAAGGCTGAGGCGGAAGGATCGCTGGAGTCCAGCGGGTCGAGCCTGCGGTGGCCGGGAATGGCCACTGCACTCCAGTCTGGGCGACAGAGTGAGACTCCAACTCAAAAAAAAAAAAAAAAAAAGGAAATTTAATCAAAAGAGAGCTGGATGTTCATTGTAAGAAACCAGGGCATTTCAAGAAAGATTGTCCTGAGTTGAAAAAGGAGGAAGAAATAGTCTCCCTTATGGCACTAGATGCAGAATAGGGAGGTAGGGGTTCCCCTTTATCAAACTCCACCAGGAATCCTTAATAAATCTAAAGGTGGGGCCTAATGAGGAGGACACTGTCTTCCTCTTTGATACTGGCGCAACTCGCTCCTCCCTAATTTTCCAGTCCCAGAATGTTACATTTTTTAACCAGAAAAGCTTCTAGTTTCCAGAGTAAAGGGAGAAAGATTTCAGGTTTCTATATTTAAACCCATGATTATAAAAACTGAAACTGAGACAATGACAGGGTGCTTTTTATTTGTCCCAGAAGCAGGACTAAATCTCCCAGGCAGAGACCTAATTGTCCAGATAGGCCTTAATGTAGGGATAGAACAAGATCAACTTGAGATCTGAATGGCATATCTCACAGAGGAATAAGAACAAAAAATTAGCCCTAAAGTTTGGGTGAAATAAGGAAGTAGGGGAGGTCTCACAAATCCCCCTTATTCAGATTTCTTTAAAGCAACCAAATGAAATTGTCTGTAGAAAACAATTTCTATGGAACGGGACTTCAATCAGTAATTGAAGGTCTCCTTAAGGATGGCCTTTTGGAACCTTGCATGTCACCATTCAATACCCCAATACTTCCAGTAAAGAAGCCCGATGGATCCTACTGGTTAGTGCAGGACTTGTGGGCAATAAACCAAATAGTTCAAACTCGACATCCTGTGGTTCCAAATCCCTATACCCTCCTTAGTAAAAATCCCTTATGAACATGAATGGTTTAGTGTGGTAAACCTCAAAGATGCTTTCTGGACCTGCCCACTGGCCCCTGAGAATAGACACATCTTTGCCTTTGAATGGGAAAATCCTGTGAATGGAAGAAAACAACAGTATCATTGGACTGTGTTACCACAGAGTTTTACTGAATCTCTCAATTTATTCATCCAGTCTTTAAAAACTGTATTAGAGAGTTTTCTGCTTTTGCCTGACACTAAACTTTTACAACATGTAGATGATCTCCTAATCTCAGGGACAGATAAAGTCCAGGTCTCTGAAACAACTATAAATTTACTTAATTTCTTACAGCAAGGACTAAGAATTTCTAAAAATAAACTACAATTTGTAGAACAAGAAGTTAAATCTCTTTGACATTTAATCAGTGCAGGCAAACGGAAAATTAACCCTGAAAGAATAACCGGAATAGTTAATTATCCTAAGCCCAAAACAAAAAGGGAACTTAGAAAATTCCTAGGTCTAATAGGTTATTGCAGACTATGGATCGATTCATATGCAACCAAAATTGAAAGTTTATATTCAAAACTATTGGAGGAAGCACCAAACTCCCTTCAATGGACTAAAGAGGAAACACAAAGTTTGGAAAATTTAAAACAAGGCCTAATTATAGCCCTTGTCCTTACTCTCCCTTCTTTAGAAAAGCCTTTCCATTTATTTGTAACAACCGATCAAGGAACATCCATCAGTGTACTTGCCCAGGATTGGGGTGGGAAAAAGCAACCAGCAGCCTTTATAGCCAAACTATCAGATCCTATGTCCAGGGGCTGGCCAGAATGTGTTCAGGCCATTGCAACTACTGCCTTGCTAGTTGAGGAAAGTAGAAAGTTAACCTTCGGAGGAACTCTTCTGGTTAGTACCCCTCATCAAACCCGGGCCATCCTGAATCAAAGGGCTGGCCATTGGTTAACTGACTCTAGAATATTAAAATATAAGGCAATACTATTAGAAAGGATGACCTAATATTAACTACAGATTCTTAAATGAAATTAACAAGTTTCCTGAAACCCGAGGAAAAAGAAAATCAGAAAACACTGGATTATAACTGCCTAGATATTATTGAATACCAAGCTAAAATCAGATTAGATCTAAGAGAAAAGACACTCTGTGCTAGCATTAGGTTGTTCATAGATGGTTCCTCCAGAGTGGTTGAAGGCAAAAGTCATAATGGATATTCAATTATTAATGGGAATAATCTACCTGTTTATGAAAAAGGAAGGCTACCTAACTCATGGTCTACACAAACTTGTGAATTATATGCTCTTAATCAATCCCTAAAATTACTTGCAGATAAGGAAGGTACAATCTATACAGATTCTAAATATGCTTATGAAGTATACATACTTTTGAAAAAATCTGGATAGAAAAGGGTCTAATAAATAGTGAAGGAAAAGAATTAGTCCACGGAGTACTAATTAAACAAATTTTTTAAAATTTACTGCTCTCCACTGAAATAACTCCACTGAAATAACACATGTAAGTGGTCATCAACAAGGAAGTTCTTTTGAGGTAGTTGGTAATAGACTGGCTGATAAAGTAACCAAGGAAGCTGCCTTAAAGAAGGAAATTAAACTTCTGAACCTTACCCCTAACTTGGCTGTAATCACAATAAAACCACATTTTACTAAAAAGGAAAAAGAAGAGATGAGAAAGGTAGGAGCTGCTCCAAACAAGGAAGGGAGGTTGATCCTCCCGGATGGAAGAGAGATGGCTAACAAACCAATTATTGGGGAATTAATGACTATATTACATAAAGGAAGTCACTGGGGAGCTCAAAAAGTGTGTGATGCACTCTTAAAAACCTATGGATATGTGGGCAACCCCCTTGGGTTCCCTCCCACTGTGGGAGCTTTTCTGCCCTCACAATAAATCTTGCTTTCTTACTTTCTAGTCATCCATGTCTCTCATTCTCCTGGGCTCAAGACAAGAACCCTGACCTGAAGAACTGCAGAAGATCATCAGAGCCAAAGAGCTGTGCACCCCAGAGGCTGGCTTGCCAGTCGACGGAGCCGGCTAAACCGGGAGAATTGCTGGAAGGCAAGACTCCAAAGCTGAGACACTTCTGGGGGCTGTAACACTCAGGGCTTGGTTTGCCAGTCCATTAGCGCCAACACTCCTGGGGCTAGGCTTGCCAGCCCACTGAGCTGACCTTCTCTGGAGCTGACCCTCTCTGGGGTGCAGCTGGCCCACCCATTGAGCTGACACTCTTGAATCCCAGGATGACCTGAAAAATTTGTGTCAAAATGACCATGACAACCTCCAACTCACTACCTGAGGTCATGAGGTGTTAATGCCTGGCAATGTCAAGATACTTGATTCATGTGACTATTATGGAAACCAAAGAATACAACTCTGGATGTTCCTTTTGGCCCAGACCTCCTCCAGCTCTAAGCCCCTCTTGCTTTAAAGGCCCTTACATACACCTAGTTTTCAGCCTTCCATGCCGAACTCACCTGAGTGCCAGCCCCCTTTCCACCTGTGAAAGGTAAATAATAGACTTTACTTCCTTCTACTTAAAAAAAAAAGTCTATGGATACGTAGGTAGGAATTTATACTATTGCTAAACAATCTGTGAAGGATGTAAAATTTGTCAGAAAGTAAATAAAAAGGTAATCAGGAGGTCATTAAAAGGAGGAAAACCTCCTGGAGTAAGACCCTTCAAAGTATACAAATTAATTTCACTGAAATGCCCAGGGTTGGAAAACTTAAGTACCTATTAGTAATAATAATAATTATTATTACGATTAGTAAGTGGGAATCTCACTCTATCACCCAGGCTGGAGTGCAGTGGCACACTCACTGCCACCCCAGCATCGACCTGCTGGACTCTGGTGATCCTTCCGCCTCGGCCTTCCAAGTAGCTTGAACTACAGGTGCATGCTACCACACCTGGCTAATTTTTTTATTTTGTAGATACAAGGTCTCACCAAGTTTCCCTGACTGGTCTTGAACCCGTGGGCTTAGGCAATCCACTTGCCTCGGCTTCCCAAAGTGCTGGGATTACAGTCTGAGTCATCAAACCCAACCCCATTAGTAATTATTGATCATCTTACTGAGTGGGTGGAGGCACACCTAACAACAACAGCTACAACAGAGTCTGTAATAAAAATACTTTTGGAACAGGTAATACTTAGATTAGGTCTAATAAAAAGCATTAATTTGGATAATGGAAGCCATTTTACCTTGAAGGTATTGCAAGGCATTACAACAACACTCCAAATGTGATGGAACTTTCATAAGCCCTGGCATTCGTCACCCTCAGGACGAATAGAACAAATGAACCAAACTCTAAAAACCCATATAACTAAACTGATGTTAGAAATAACATTGCTCGGGGTCAAATGTCTTCCTATAGCTCTCTTCTGAATTAGAACAGCCCCTCAAAGGGATTTGGGTTTGTCACCCTATGAACTTTTATAGGGGTAGCCCTATCTAGGTAGAGCAACAGATTTACTGACCCTGGAAACCAAAAATCAATATTTAAGGGAATATATTTAAGGCATCTCCTCTGCCCTATCTTCCCTTAGATTAAAAGGACTCCTTGCTCAAACTCCTCCTCTTGAGTTCACAGTTCACCATTTTCAGTCTGGCAACTGGGTGTTGATCAAGACTTGGAAAGAAACCAAACTCCAACCAAAGTGGGAAGAACCATACCAAGTGCTCCAGACTACTGACACGGCTATCCAAATGGCAGAAAAGGGGTGAACACATCATACCCAAGTCAAGAAATCAATAACAGGGACTGTGGTAAAAGAGAGGGAAGATCAGTAGGAAGTCTCTCAAATAAAACCGCTAAAGATAAAAATAAGAAAAAGTTAATTTAAAATATAGTCTCCATAAATGTTCCTGATGCTCTCCTTATAACCCTACATATAGTAACTGCTTTTATTGTCCTATCTGTCTGTTTTATTAGACATTTATGTCAAGGGCCTCTTAATTCTGAACACCCGTGGGATTTTCTACCTTGAGAACTAGCAAAATGTCTAATTACTTGCAGACCTCCATTATTGTTGTAACTTTATGGGCCATTAATATACAGACAACCAAAGGTAAGCCTTATCCCTTTCACACTAACTTAATAATCAATGTGACTAAAACCTCATCACCTCAAACTGTAAAAATTTGATGAATGTCAAGTTTTGCCTTGTGGAAACCGAGAAAAACAAAGACAAG
>CAUYQG010066764.1:0-10187 GCA_963574415.1 Tarsius wallacei | reverse complement strand
TTCATAATGAACTTACTATAAACTTGTGCTTCTAAAAATCCTTATGTCCAAACACTAAACTACATAATTCTAAATCAAATGAGTGAATATACTTATATCATTTTTTACTCAAGCAATATCTAGTAACTTGTAACCAAGTGAGAGAAAGCATTCTTGATGTGCTTCAGAGTTTAACCATTGCATATGTTAGAAAAGGCCACACGGCATGGTGGGAAATAGAAAAATGAACAATGACATCCTTGGTAGCTGTGAGTACTTTGCATAGACATGCTACTTTCTTCTTCCACGACTGCACAGAATTCTTCAGCCATATCAGCAGCAAAGGCGGAAGACAGAAGGGCCTCAGCTTCTTGAACTCGCCATGTGGCCCGGGGTCTTTGGCCCACCAGGACCCTGTCAGTCAGGTGGGCCTCCAAGGCTGGCTTCCAACACCAAAAGGCTCCATTACTTTTTACAAAGTTTCTTATTTGTATCACAGTATTCCAAATTTATTCAGCTTTCTGTAAGGAATGTGAAGGCATTAATTTTTCATTTTGATAGGCTCAATGCTCTTGGGAGTAAATATTCTGCAAAATGCTGAAGAAGAAAATTTCATTTGGAAATAGAAAAAAGAAAGAAAGAAGATCAGAAATAATGGTCTCTGTTGCATTTCCTAAGAGTACAGGCAGTAAGAGCATTTAGGGAAACTTAGTCAAAAGCACAACCTCAGTTTACACATCAAATTTTGGAGTAGAAATTTCAAGTATCGAGTTTATATAGTTATATAGTACAAAAACTTTCAGATATAATGCATTTTGCACGCTATCAATTTAACAAGCTGAGAAAATATTAGTAACGGCACAAAATAGCAAAGACCTAATTCATTAATGAATTCCTCTTTGGTAACAAAACAATCACGAATTCCTGAGGAATTACCAGTTTCATACTTCATCACTGGAAAGGCTCCAGTTTTCTGGCATAAGTAATCATATTATAATGAAGAGTTTATCATAGCATGTCATTTCTTAGGTGCTTTTAAATAAGTCATTATATGATTTTTTGGGCTTCATCTTTCTTTTCAAACATTTGATGTTAACGAATGTATATAAACTAACATTCTGTTCACTAATGAACTGATTTCAGAAAAACTGAGACCTCTTCTGCACACTATTCAGGAGACAAAATGTGGATGACTGTTAGTACTTCATGCTTTGTTTTTAAAATGAAACTAAGGGAAGAAAATGTACACCAATTCTCTCACTGAAATGATTACAATTAGCATTGGGTTAAAAGTTACACTATAAGATGTGGAAAGCAATGTCAGGTCACTTTTCACTTTACTTATTTATTTATTTTGAGACAGTCTCACTCTGTCATCCAGGCTGTGGAGCGCAGTAGCAGGATCACGGTTCACAGCAGCCTCCACCTCCTGGGCTCAGGCGATCCTTCCATCTCAGCCTCCTGAGTAGCTGGGACTACTGGCATTTGCTGCCATATCTGGCTTCTTTTTTTTTTTTTTTTTTTTTAAATTTTTTTGTAAAGACAAGCTCTTGCTATGTTGCCCAGGCTGGTCTCAAACTCCTAGACACAAGCAATCCTCTCACCTCTGCCTCTCAAAGTGCTAGGATTATAGGTGTGAGCCACTGTGTCTTGGTTTCTGTAATCAGATGCAATACTCTTCTTAGAAGGAATATGCTCTATAGGTTATTCTATGTTATTCTATGTGCTATTCAGAGCCATAATTTCAGGTGCACATTAGATATAAAATATTTTCAGTTATTCAGATACATTCCTTTATGGAAAATACACACCCAAACTTATCTAGCAATCATTAAGTTGAAATATTTTCTATGACCAGAGGCATGAACACTCATGAAAACAAAAGCTGGCCTATGATAAATTAAATTTTACATGTTTTCATTCATTAACATTTTTAGCTGGTTACACTGTTAATGGGTTCCCAAAGCTTTAAGTAGAATGGAGCATAGATTGAGCCTGAATTATTGCAAACCCCCTTTTCATTTTTATGCTTGACAAAACACTGATCAGAAGTGAACTACTTCATATGCTAGAAACCATGTGAGACAATATCACATTTCAAGTAAGGATACTTGGTTAATAGATATTGAAACACAAATATGTTTATATTAAGTTAAAACCATAAAAGCAGCAAAGTAATTGATCATATAGAATTCAGCTCAGTGTTTGTTAGCTACTAATTGGCTTTAATTGTTTTATTCCTCTAGTCAAATGTAGGTTTATATAATTAACTTCACTGGCATAATGTTTTGATTTATTAATAGTCTATGTAGTCATGTAATCTGACAATTATTTCTGAGGATATGGCAAGTTCTAATTTGAATTAAATCTGTCTAGGAAAATTGTTTTCCTATGGATTATTTATTTTAGTTTTTTTCTAAGGAAATATCTGGACATACTTGTATTTTCACTAAGTATAAAATAGTGGCTTCACAACTACTATGTTAGTAATTGCCCATATTGCAGGCTTTGCTGAATATCCAGAAAAATATGGTATGGATAAACACATGACCAAGAGCATGTGTATTTAATGTAGACAATGATAAAAACCACTAAAGATAGCTAATTGAATTTAATGTAAAGACTCCTTTAGTGTTTTGTTTTGTTTTTGAGTTGGAGTCTCACTCTGTCACCTAGACTTGAGTGCAGTGGCACGCTCTTGGCCACCGCAGCCTCGACCTGCTGGGCTCTGGCAATCCTTCTGCCTCAGCCTTCCAAGTAGCTACCACGCCTGGCTAATTTTTTGATTTATTGTAGAAATGAGGTCTCGCCAAGTTGCCCGGGTGAGTCTCGAACTCACGGTTCAGGCAATCCACTCACCTCGACCTCCCAAAGTGCTGGGATTACAGGCTGAGCCACCGAGCCTGACCCCTTAGTGTTTTTAAATATATATATTTTAATAATTCTAAATACCAACAAACCGGTTTGAATTTGGGAATTCATACCTTATATTTTCATTTCAGGGACTAGGGTTAGGATGCACCACAGTTTCTTCCTTATAATTTACTGCCATCATTGAGTACAATATTTTTCACTGTGTTGAAAGTGATAATTTTCCATATCGTTTTAACTGTTGGCATAAAATATATTTGAATTGGAGAGACTCCCGTATTAAGTTAGCTGGGATGTAAAGAAAAGTTTTCTGATGCTGTCTAAGCAGCCTTCTGTGGTCTGAAGACCTTTAGAAATTTTATCTTGATTGCCTTGTGAGAGAAATGATTTTTCCATTATATTTCACCAATAACGTATTATCTGTCCTATGTGTTTCATGATTGGTCAAATGTGAACCATGCTCTTTAGGATTTCTAATTTAAGACACAATACCCGGAAGCAAAAAGAAGCATGCAAATCAAAATAAATGCCTAGAATTTATAAACAAAAACTCAAATAAGTTAACAAGGAGGAATATAAATTGGAATACTAAAAAGGTATCTGAGGAACCTGTCAACATAGATTTAGCACTTTGTCTCAACTGTTTAGTAGCCTGTAATTCAAAGGGTAAATAAACCATTCTCTCATATACACACTTGTGAATTCTTACACTAGGGATTTTAGTAAGAGCTTTAAAAACTGAATCTAAAAGTATATACTAAAAGCATACAAAGACTTAATTCATGCTTTTGGGTTAATGATGTTTATATAAAACCAAGTCTTTGAGAAAGCAAGAGAGAATTTCCAAATATCGATAGACTACTTTACCATGCTAGATATGCTTACAAATAATAATAATAACTTTTATTGAATATTTACTACTAGGCACTGCAAAAAGCATTAATTCTTACCATAAGACTATGTGGTAATAAACACTTTTATTTTTCTACTTTATAATGAGGATACTGTATCGATAGCAGAGTTCTTAGTTGGATCCCTTAGGCACCCTACCCATTTTATGTACACACTGAATATTGCTTGGGATTGTGAATATGATGGATTTTACTCCTGTGTTTAGGCTATATTATATGACACACTTGACTTTTACAAATAAAGACTACCTAAATCCTTTGCTGTTATGAAGAAGTTTTCATTCTAATTACTTTATAATTATTTTAATTATTTAACCTCCATTTATTGCAAACCTATCATGTGTTAGGTATTGGCATGTATACAGTAGGATATAAACAAAAGGTTGCCAATCACAGAGCTCACTAATGTTATTAGTGTATTGTAACATTTAATGAAAACAAATAATCTAATATGTCTCTCCAGGAAGTCTGAATTATTTTACTAATATTTCAAATTTTTTCCTTTTGAACTATTTTTGAACCCATTCCCTTCCTTGGAATTTCACAATTGTAAGTGATATTTTTATCAATTAAGTCACCCCATGTGATTGCTACTTTATACATTTTTGATAAGATACAGATGTTACTCTTGGAGCAACTAGATTGATGGTGTTGCCTTGGATCATTGGTGAAATTATTTGAGAAGAGTTGGTGGTGAATATTGGATATTGCCACATGAATGTCAGAAGTCTAAAGAGGACAAAATATAGCTATGAATGTTCTCTGTCAAAAGATAAATAAAACAAAATAAATGGGAATAATTAACAACTTTGAAATCTGTACTCTTCAGAGGAAGAAATAGCCTGGACACTAAGCGAAGAGATTCATGAGCATAATGACAATATTAAAATAAATGGTTCTTAACTTTTTATATCTTCCTTAAAAACTAACATGCAGAAGAGAAATATATGTAATTAAAATATAATAAAAACTTTTCCAGATATCTGTTGTAAAAAAATAGGTTGGAGAATACTCAGAATATTTAAGTATATGCAAATTTAAAAAACAAGATAATTGTAGGAAGAAAATCAATGAATTGACTTAGTCATTTGTAATTGTTTTTGAAAGATGGAACAGGACTGAAGAGAGTGTATAAACTTGAAATAAAGGGTATTGCTGATCTCATAAAAGGTACAAACTAATAAAATTATCCCATTTTTCTGCTAGCAAGTGGTAATTGCCTAAAATTTATGGAAGGAAATATTTACAAATACAGTGAAAAGCTTCTTAAACATTTTGTAGAATTATTTAAAGTACATAGTCATGTATCATTTAATGATAGGGATATATTCTGAGAAATGCATCATTCTGATAAATATGGCCTTAGGTAATTTTGTATTATAATGTCATAGAGTGTATTTACACAAAACTGGATAGCATAACCTATTCTACAACTAGGCTGTATGGCAGGGCCTATTGCTCCTGGGCTACAAACCTGTATAGCATGTTACCACTGAATACTGTAGGGAATTGTAACACACTGGTATTTCTGTATCTAAGCATATTTCAATATGGGAAAGGTACAGTAAAAATGTGGTATGATAATTTTATGTAACCACTGTCATATATGTAATCTCTTGTTCACTGAAATGTCATAATGCGGTACATGACTATGTATTCATTTTAGTTTTTATTTTATTTTATTTTATTTTATTTTTTTGAGTTGGAGTCCCACTCGATTGCCCAGACTGGAGTGCAGTGGCCGCTCCCGGCCACCGCAGCCTCGACCTGCTGGGCTCCCACGATCCTTCCCCCTCAGCCTTCCGAGTAGCCGGAATTACAGGCGCGCGCTACCACGCCCGGCTAATCTTTTTGATTTATTGTAGAGATGAGGTTTCGCCTGCCCAGGCGAGTCTCGAACCCGCAGGCTCAGGCAATCCACTCACCTCAGCCTCCCAAAGGCGCGGGATTACAGGCTGAGCCACCGAGCCCGGCCATGTATTCATGTTATAATTGGATCACGTCACATTTGATATTTTCACTTTATTTATACCCAATTAAGAGAACATAATTTGGCTCTTACATAGCTGATAAATTAATCGAACATGATTATATGGCATTACTATAATGTCTATAAATTAATGTCTATTTGAATCACCTCTTTAATCTTAGCTAAATGATTTAAATGTTTTAATTTCTTATGTTTATTTTCTTAATAATTATTTTCATCACTAAAATATTACTAATGGAAAATAAGACAAATGTCTTTAATTTTACCAGTATGGTACTTTTATACCTTAGTTGGTAACTAGTAATATATTTAATTTAACTAGTGTTTGCATAGTAAAATGCATTTGCCCAAATATTTTAACAAATACTGATTATGAGAATAAAATCTTTTAATGTTTTTAAACCCTATTTTTCCAGCATCTGGGATTTTCCTTGGGTTTTAGATGGATGCCTCCAGGAAAGAAAAAAATCACATAGGTTTCTGGTTCTTTCCTCCCTCCCTTCTAGCGTTTTTCCTTCCTTTTCTTTCTTTCATTCTTTCCTACTTCCTTCTCATTTTTTGCCTTTTTAAAAAATGATCTTTCCACTTTCTTTCCTTCTCTTAACAGTTACATACTTTTAAGGCTTTCTAATTAGATTAAAGGACAATAACTGAACTTTCGGATGGTGGAAAAAAATACTCTGTGAAACTAAAACTCTTATGCTTAATTTTTATAACTAATGCAAATGATTCTTTCTCCTACTTTGTGACTTTCTAGAAGGCACTATTTATTTTCTGTTAATGAATTTTCTTTCTTGGAAAAAAACCCGACTAGAACTACTTCTTTAACATGATTTCTAAAAGGAATGTAAGATAATTGTAAGAAATTATTTCATAGAAAACTTGAAAATATGTTCATAATTTATTGTTGTAACAAAACAAATATACAATTATATATGCAATATATAACTATATATACTTATCACTATATGTAGTATATATTTGTATATACTATATATAGTCTATGGCTATAAGAAAATTCAAACAGAAAATCTGATAAAGACACATATGAAAATTTAAAAACATCAGTTCACAAGTACAAATGTAACACAAGGCAAAAGTAAAAAATAAAAAAAAAGAATGGAAGGTTTTAGACCAAAATTTTGACCTTGATTGTCTTTATATAGTAATCATCTTTCTTTATTGTAATTTTATACTTTTCATTTTCTAAATTTTCTAAGATATCTAAGCAAAGCATTATTTATATCAAAAGAAAATGATCAAAATTAAAATAATTTTAAAATTAATTTTATAAATAAAAATTCATATTTTTAAGAGTATAAAATGTTTACAATTTAATTCCTTATCTCTCAATCAAAATAAAGACTAATGTCATTCTTCTTGCTGACTATAAATATTTACTAACATTTCTTGAATATTTCTTAACTTTTGAGAAGTTGTATCAAGGTATCATTAATATAGAACTATTTTAAAACCAATTTAAAGTTCTTCTGTTTTTCATAAAATTGCCATAATAAAAATCCCATTTTATTAACATAAAATTTATATGCAATAAAGTTTATTCTTTTTAGTAGATGGTGTTGTGAGCTTGATAGTCAGTCTCTTCCACTCTTCCCCTATCCTATGCCTTTTAATCACAAATCTGTCTTATTTTCCTATAGTTTTGCCTTTTTCAGAATGCCATATAAATGTAATTATACAGTATTTAGCATTTTGAGTTCATCTTCTTTCGTGAAACTTAATTTTGTGGTCAATTTATGTTTTGTCTGTATCAGTACTTCATTTCTTCTTATTTCTATTTAGTGCTTCTGAACTGGAGACTAGGAGTTCCAAAACAGCCTAGGCAACATAGCAAGATCTCGCCTCTACAAAAAAAAAAAAAAAAAAGTAAAAATTAGTCCTGCGTGGTGGCACATCTGAAGTTCCGGCTATTCTGGAAGTTGTGGCAGAAGGATCCCCTTGCCCAGGAGATTGAGGCTGTGGTGAGCCATGATTGTGCCACTAAACTCCAACCTGGACAACAGAATGAGACCCCGACTCAAAAATACGTTAATAAAGAAAAAATTCCAAACTGCTCTCTAAAGTTGCTGCACCATACATATATTTTCAATTTTTACCGACAGTGTATGAGAGTTCCAATTGCTCTGCATTCTCACCAGCTCTAGGTATCTGCTGTTTTCTCATTTGTAATGTAAAGAATTCTAATAGTAGTATTTTGCTGTTATTTTTATTTGCATTTCCCTAATAAATATTGAAATTGATTCCATATTTGAAATTTAAAACTCCAATAAAAATATTTTGAACCTATTGATTTTCATTTTATATATTAATTTTTTTCCTGACATTTTCCTTTTATTTCTCCCATTCAAGAAGATACATTTTTAGCAATGTGTTTGATTGGGCTGAATGCAGAAAGCACTTTGAATACTTACTGGACTTTTTGCCTAAAACCTAAGCTTCTGGAAAAGAACAGTGTTTAAAAAAGAAAAGTGTTGTTTTTCACAGTAGAGGTTTTCTACAGAATGTGGAGAAAAGAGTTTTATGGTGTCCTGAAAAGTGAGAACTAGACCAATTTCTCAGAAAACATTAGGAAAAAAAAAAAAGATTAGCTTGAAAGAGAGTTGTTGGGTCATGTATTTAGAGAAGTGGCTCTTTAAACATACCAGGGTTCTCTACTTTGTAAAAGATTCGGGGTGGCGAGGAAGTTTTTGAGCTGCTGGAACTGGAGGAACAAATTTTAAGGTAAATCATTATTTCTTAGCTGCAACCTGATGACATGTGTGCATAGCTGGCTAAGGCATAAGTAGACTCATTCTCAAAGACTTGAATCTCTGAGATTCCAGAATCTGAACAAAACCCAGTGACTCTGGGGGTGGAGAGTGCTCCATGAAAAAAATCTAGTTCAATTTTCTATTAGCCTGGAGGTAAAAAATTTGCTTGTCTATGGGAAGAATAAATAAATGTCATATTTTTCTCCTATGAGTTTTTATATTGCATTTCATAGATCCAAACTATGTATCAATAATGAACTTATTTTTACTTAACTTATTTTTACTTTATTCAATGGGCTCAATTATTTTCTTCTTCAAAGAAAAATTTGTTGATCATTACATTTTTGCCCTCTTTGGAGAAGTGACAAAGGCAGTCACAGCAATGTGACCCACTCATACTTGGATTTCTTTAAATATTATGCGTAGCAATGGTTTATTTAGCATAGTCTTAAATACACTTTCCTCTCCCAGTGTCAGATTTGAAATTTCCATCAATGTTCACAAAAAGTGAAGGCTAGAGTTTTAAAGTAGTCTTTTTCTTATTATGAGTCTTAAAACAGTTGTTAATTATCAAAGTATGAATGTTTTATTTTATTTCTTATATTTTATTTATTTTTTTAAAAATTGTGGGGTACAATTCAGAGTTAGCTAAACAAATATTCCTTGTGCAGGTATCCTTGTTGATGAGGTGTGCCCCCCTCACCAGGCAGATTTCTACTACTGTCAATCCCACCTCCCAGCCGCCCCCCACCCCCCTGCACAGTTTCCCACTACTGTCAATCCTTTTGTTATAATATTACGGTAGTTGTTGAAAGTCCACTTATGAGTGAGAACATGTTATACTCAGATCTTTGTTTCTGTGAAAGATCACTCCGTATTATAAACTCAAATTCCATCCAGGTTGCTGCGAACTTCATGATTTTGTTGTTCTTTATGGCTGTGTAAGATGCCATTGTGTATATGTCCTACATTTTTTTAATCCAGTCCTCTTTTGATGGGCAGCATGGTTGGTTCCATGTTCTTGCTATTGTGAACAATGCTGTGATAAACATATGTGTGAAGGTATCTTTTTTATAGAGTGGCCTGAGTTCTTCCGAGTATATTCCCAGTAGGAAGAATGCAGGGTCATATGGAAGGTCAATTTTAGAATTTTTAGGAATAGCCACACTATTTTCCACAGAGGCTGTACTAGTTTACACTCCCACCAACAGTGTAGAAGTGTTCCCTTTTCAACACATCCTCTCCAGCATCTGTGGTTTTCTGAGTTATTGATGATGACCATTCTGACTGGACTTAGGTAGTTATCTCAGTGTAGTTTTGATTTGCATCTCCTTGATGATTAGTGTGGTTGAACATTTCTTCATGTGTCTGTTGTCTGCTTGGATGTCTTCCTTTGAGAAGTGTCTGTTCATATCTTTTGCCCACTTTGAAATGGGGCTGTTTGTTTTTTCTTTTCAGCACATTTGAGTTTCTTGTAGATCCAAAATGTTAGGCCTTTGTCAGACATACAGTTGGCAAGTATTGTTTCCCAGTCTGTGGGCTGTCTCCTTGCTCTTTTGATGGTCTCTTTGGCTTTGCAGAAGCTTATCAGTTTGATGAGGTTTCACTTGTCTATCTTATCTCTCATGTCCTGGGCATTACAGGTTTGCATTTAGAATTTTTAGT
>CAUYQG010066763.1:0-17199 GCA_963574415.1 Tarsius wallacei | reverse complement strand
GCCCGGCTAATTTTTTTGATTTATTGTAGAGATGAGGTTTCGCCTGCCCAGGCGGGTCTCGAACCCGCGGGCTCAGGCAATCCACTCACCTCAGCCTCCCAAGGCGCGGGATTACAGGCTGAGCCACCGAGCCCGGCTGCTTCTGATACTTTCATTCAACAGAGTTCTTAGTATTACAAGAACTGTTAATGGAGAGGAGGAGAAAACAAATTGCAATCAAAAATAGGTGACAAGAGTTCATAATTGGCAAAATTTTAGTGTGTAGGCCTTTGAATTTGTTGCCATATAGTTTTCATGACTTCCATTTCTATTTTGTTTTATTTTATTGCCAGTGCCTTGATCAAATTTGAAGAATTGGAGTATATGGCATAGTATTGCTCATTACTTGTAAAAATAACAGCTTCAGTTCAAAATAATTTATGTGTGGAGTTTGAGGGTAAGAGGAATTTCACCTGCTGGGACAAATGTGTAGTAGAAAGAAGAGTCTTTTCTGGGAGGCAGGAATTTGTGATCTAAGGAGTACACAAACAGACTTCTGAGTCAAATCTCATGGGGGCAGAAATGGTAAGAAAGTACAAAAAAACCTTGGGCTTGAGATGGTTGAACAAATTTTGATATCAGACTTGTAACAAAAACAAAATCATCAACTTGTCTTAAAGTTGCCTATAATAAATGTGTCCTGTCTACGAGGTCTGACAATTAAGTATGTGAATTCATGCTAGAAAAACTGCTGCATACCTCATTGCTGAACAACATTATGATCACCTTCGAAGTACTCGCCTTGAGAAGCTATGCACTGATGCCAGCACCTAGTCCACCTTCAATGCAATTTTGGTACTGTTTGTCTGGAATAACCAGCAGAACTGTCATTGCAAGAATGTCAGAATTTGAATTAGAGCAACAAGCAAACACTAAATTTCTTGTTAAACTTGGCAAGAGTAGAAGTGAAATCAGGGACATATTAGTTCAAGTTTAAGGGGATAATGCCTTAAAAATGGCAATGTTCAAATGAATTAAACATTTTTCTGAGGGGACAGAAGCGTCACTGATGAAGAGAGGTCAGGATGGCCAGTAACGAGCATAACTGAAAAAAGCATTGCAAAAATTCATTGAATTTTGCATCAAAATTTGTCAGCTGACAGTGAGAGGCATGGCAGTCCAAATAAACATAGAAAGAGAAACAGGAAAATCTTAACTAAAACTCTTGGCATGAGAAAACTGTGCAAAAATGGTTCTGAAGGAGCTCCTGCATCATGACAATGCACCAGCTCACACAGTCCTGTCTGTGAGGGAGATTTTAGCCAGTAAACAAATAACAGCATTGGAACACCCTCCATATACCCGATCTGGTCCCCAGTGACTTTTTATTTATCAGAAGATAAATAAAATGTTGAAAGGAAGACATTTCGGTGGCATTCACGACATCAAGGGTAATAATAAATAGGATGGCAGCTCTGATAGCCATTCCAGAAAAAGAGTTCCAAAATTGCTTTGATGAATGGACTAGGTGCTGGTGACAGTTCAAAGTTTCCCAAGAGGAGTACTTCAAAGGTGACAATAGTAATATTCAGCAATGAGGTATAGAGCACTGTTTCTTGAAAGAGTTTGCGAACTTAATTGTCAGGCCTCGTCTCCTGCTCACAATTGAATGGAAGTCCACAGGTAAAACAATGCAGTTAAAAGTTAGAAGATGATATAGAGTAAGTCTGTGATGGAAATGTCTCTGGGTCCCTTTATACTTGTAGCGGTGGCACATCCTTTATTAAATATTTATACATCTTTGTTCACTCTCCTTTTTTTTTTGCTGTCATGACTATAATTAATTGGAAAAATAACTAGACTCAGAAATTCATTACACTTATAAATCGAGATTCCAGAATTCTAATGCCATTTGAATTTCTTTATTTTCTTTCTTTTTTTTTTTTTTCAATTTATTTAGTAGGCATCTCACTCTATTGCCCAGGCTGGAGTACAGTGGCAGGCTCTCACCGACCCTAGCCTTGACCTGTGGGGCTAAGGCGAGCCTTCTGCCTCAGCCTTCCAAGTTGCTGGAACTACAGGCGTGTGCCTCCTCTCCCGGCTATCCCTTCGAATTTCAACGTGGCCTTTGAGAGATGGTCTAATGGTATTTTTGCAGACATGAAGTGTGAAAGAAAATGATGACCAGTAAAGAACACAGGGATCAGATGGCCTTATTAGAATCATGGCTTTGCTCCATATTAGTGATATGACTCTGGGAAAGTTATGTGAATTCTCTGTGACTCAGGTTTCTAATTTGTAAAGTGGAAATGGAAATAATGCATCCTCATAGGTTGTTGTGATGATTAAATAAAGTAATGTGTACAGTGCTTCGAGTTGTCTTCAACACGGTAGAAAAATCATAAAGACTTAATGACCAGACTTTAAGATCATTACATCTATGAGGAAGTTTTATTTCATGTCTAAACTGCATAACAATATTTTCAGTAAGGATATAAATTTTAGCAAACTTATTTATCAGCAAACACTGAAAATAATGTTAATACCCTAAATTGGAGATATTACATAATCCTAAGTACATAAAACTAAAGAGAAGGAAATCTTAAAAGGCAGAAAAAGAAATAAAGTCCAACACTAACAAATGTTTTAAATGTTTAAAAAATTACTAGTACAGTATTAGCAAGGTACACAAATAGAAATATATGTAGGGAAGTCATAAAGATTTTAGTCTGCTGCCCTACTATGTCTGTAGAATAGTGAATATGAAAATAAAACTAATTGGTTAACAGAGATAGTAACATGGAAGGTAAGAGTTTGTATGACTCTGCTGATCGGCTCAAATCTAGAATTATGCACATAGTTCTTTAAGAAGGAATACATTGTAAACCATGAAATAAGGGATTCTGGTAAGAACTAATGGATTTCTTTGAGTCAGAGATTTGCCTATTTAAAAAAAAATTCTAAATGGAGAAAACACTAGACTTATTTTATGTAGCTCTAGAAAGCATGTTTTACATACGCTTAATAAAAGTGCATTAGAGGTATTTTCCATCTCCATGTGTCAGTTCCCACCTTCTCAAATGCCACCCAGTTTCTAAGTCTATTTTGGTTAAGTCGGAGAGCATATTGAGAACTTCTGCTTGAATGCTCAATGCATTCTCTAGTGGTGAGGCTACCATTTGCTGCTAAGGGTCTGGAATGCTTGAGATGAGCTCTGAGTAAACCCATGCCTTTCTAGTAGTTTTGAAGGGCACTCAGCGTCTATTATTTTTTCTTTTGGTAACAATACCTTCAATTACCTTGGAAGAATTATTCCTTCCCCAGTCTTAATTCATTGTGCTTTTTTAGGGAGTTAATTCAACAACGTACTCTGGGTATGGGCACTGTGACTGGCCTAGACTTGATCATATACCCTGATTTAGTCCAAAAACACTTAGACACAGAATTTTTGAATTACTGGAAGAAGATACAAATACACATAAACTGTGCCTGACTCTGCAAGTTATTGTCTGTGTATTAAGCCTTTGACTGATGCCAATATGAGTAAGTGAAGAATAAGCTGGTCATAGTAATGTATTTTGAAATCCTGGCATTAGTACTAACTTGGACACTTAAGTTGTTTGAGCAACATATTCCTCTTTTAATTTATGTTTTAAAAGTGTGCTTAAACTTTATATGTTGAAATAACTATAGATTTATATAAAGTTGCAAAAATAATACAGAGAGGTTCTATCACCAGCTTCCCTTAATGGTGACGCCTTACATAAATATAGCACATCATCAAAACCAGGAAATTGAATGATATAATTAAGTAAACTCCAGCCCCTACTTAGATTTTAGCATATTTTGCATGCACTCATTTTTTTATGCCATTGCATGAAATTCTATAACTTTGTTATATGTATAGGTTCATATAACCATTATTAGAATCAAGCTGAAGGACTATCTCTACTTCTTTGTAACTTTACAAAGCGACTCCCTTGTGCTTTCCTCTTATAGGCCCTCCCCTCATCTCATTAACCCCTTATAACCACTTGTCCATTCTTTCCTTCTGTCATTTTGAGAATATGATACAGATGAAACCATACAGTATTTAACCTTTGAGAC
Source organism: Tarsius wallacei (assembly GCA_963574415.1). NCBI lineage: Eukaryota > Metazoa > Chordata > Mammalia > Primates > Tarsiidae > Tarsius > Tarsius wallacei. The sequence continues at coordinate 13,113 of CAUYQG010066763.1, read as the reverse complement.
TGGCTCCCCTTTTTGTTAGAGCCAGTTTAGATATTATACTCACTTCTATCTGTGTTTCGTTTGACACACGCATCAAGACAGAACCTTGTTCTTAGCCTCTGTTGTATTCGCTCATTCAGTGTAACTGAGCTCTACACTCTTTCTTTAATTAACTTGAGTCTCTCCACAGGATTGGAATCTTGCTGAAAGCCAGTTCTGCATATGAGACCTCGGCAACTTGTTTGGCTTTTGGCTTCTCTTGCCTCCTAACCAGGAGCTGCGGCTCTTCAATATCCCACTGCTATCTCGAGTCCTTCTGGAAAGTAGCAGGCCATATACGAACTGTCACTTTTCAAACTTCTATTTTAGCAGCAATCAGGAAAATATGACTTTTGATTTTCTGAATAGATTCCTTTCACAAGAAAAAAGTAGAAAGTTTCAAGAGACCTCTATTTGTTAAAGAAAAATGAATTAATAAATAAAAATTTTTCTGTAAGGAAAATTTCATGGTCATATGTCAAACCTGATAAATACTATTAACCATTTAAGGAATATTTGAAAGGAAGAAACATTTCCCCGCCTGTCTATAAAGTTCATTAGCATAAAGTTGCAATTAATTCTGATAAAAACATCACTAAATATTATTACAAACTCATATTCTTTATGAATATAGGTGCAAAAATATTTAATGAAGTATCAGCAAATCGAAACCAGCAATATCTATATGCAAATAGAAAAGTATACTGTGAGCAAGTGAGGTTTATTTTATCAAGGCAAGATTGTTTTATCATTTGAAAATCTGTAAAAGTAATTTACACATTAATATAACAAAAATAAAAATACATGAGCACCTCAATAAGTACCGAAAAGGATTTTATAAAAATCAACAACCTTTCATGACAAATATACACAGAACATGAGGAAGAAAAAGAAACATTTCCAATATCAAAAGGACATGTATGAAAAACCTTCAGCTAATATATTTAATTGGAAAAAATGGGCATTTTTATCCTAATTTTGAAAAACAAAGTATATGTGTCTACTTTTGCTACTTCCTTTCAACATTGAAATGAAAATTCACACTAGTATGAGGTAAGTAAAAATAAGTGAAAAACATTTAGAATGTTAGAGAAGAAGTAAAATTGTATTTATTACAGATGACAATACTCTTTATTTGTAAAAAAAAAAACAACCCTATTACAACTAAACAATGAATTTAGCAAAGTCACGGAACACACAAAAAATAACTCTATTTTGGCCGGGCTTGGTGGCTCAGCCTGTAATCCCAGTGCTTTGGGAGGCCAAGGTGAGAGGATTGCCTGAGCCCAAGGGTTCGAGACCCGTCTGGCCAACTTGGCGAGACCTCATCTCTACAATAAATCAAAAATTAGCCGGGCATGGTAGCGCACGCCTGTGGTTCCAGCTACTTGGAAGACTGAGGCGGAAGGATCGCCAGAGCCCAGCAGGTCGAGGCTGCGGTGGCCGGGAGCGGCTACTGCACGCCAGTCTGGGTGACAGAGTGAGACTCCAACTCAAAAAAATTAAATTAAATTTTAAAAAAATAACTCTATTTCTATGTATTAGCAATGGACAACTAGAAAATGAAGTTTTTAAAAATTGCATTCAATCAGCATATATCAATGGAACAGGACAGAGATGCCAGAAATCAAAACATGGTTCCTCAACTAATTTATCTTCAACAAAGCCATCAATAACAAACATTGGAGAAAGGAAACCATATTTGGAAAGTGGTACTGGGAAAACTGGCTAGCCACATGCAGAAGAATGAAACTAAACCTCCACCTACCTATCACCATATAAAAAAATCGATTCAAAATGAATCAGAGACTTAAATGGAAAACCTCAAACCATAAAATTCTTAGAAGAAAGCATATGGAACACTTTTGTGGACATCAGAGTAGGAAATTAATTCATGACCAAGTTCTCAGAAGGAAATATAACACCTATCTGAGATAAACAGATAAGACCTTATTAAACTGAAAGGCTTTTGCACATTAAAAAAACTCAAAAGAGACAACTTGTGGAATGGGAAAAAAATATTTACAAACTATACATCTGACAAAAGCCTAATATCCAGGATCTACAAGGATCTCAAATGAACTAAAAGAAAAAAAAAAAGCAGGCAGAGGTCATGAACAGACACTTCTCCAAAGAAGACATACAAGCATCCAATAAACATGAAAAAATGCTTAGCCTCACTAATTATCAGAGAAATGCAAATCAAAGCTTCAATGAGATTCCACCTAACTCGGGTAAGGATGGCTATCATTAAAAAGTTTAAAAAAAACAGCAGGTGCTGGTGCAGCTGTGGAGTAAAGAGAACTTTTCTACACTGTTGGTGGGATTGTAAACTAGTTCAACCTTTCTGGAAAGCAGCATGGCAATTTCTAAAAGAATTAAAAATTGAGCTTCTGTATGACCCAGCAATCCCTCTCCTGGAAATACACCTGGAGGAACATAAATTGCTCTGCCAAAAATACACCTGCACATGCATTTTTATTGCTTCACTATTCCCAATAGCAAAAATATGGAACCAACCCTGCTGCCCATCAAAACTGGACTGGATTAAAAATGTGGTATATATACACAATAAAGACTATGCAGCCAATAAAGAACAAAGTCATGTCCTTTGCAGCAAATTGGATGCAGTTGAAGATCATCATACTAAATGAATTATCACAGAAACAAAGAACTGAATATCACAGGTTCTTACTCATAAGCAGGCCCTGAACAATAGTCACACTAGTACAAGAGTGGGATTGGCAGACACAGGGAACTATTAGGAAAGGGAAGAAGGAAGGGAGGAGGGAGTGGGACAGTAGCAACGCAGATGGTATAGGGTCCACTACCAAGTCCTGAGAGTGCCAGCTAGAAGCTCCCACTTCACCTGCATGCAGTCTACTTATGTACCAAACCCTCACTTGTACCCCACAACTCTAAAATAGTAAATTAAAAAGCATTTATGAACATGAAATTATTATGGATATACTGAACAAGGTGTATGCAAATCCTGTGTACTATACACTATAAAACATGCTCAAAAAAATAAAACCAAGCCGGGCTCGGTGGCTCAGCCTGTAATCCCGCACCTTGGGAGTCTGAGGTGAGTGGATTGCCTGAACCCGCGGGTTCGAGACCCACCTGGGCAACTTGGCGAGACCTCATCTCTACAATAAATCAAAAAATTAGCCGGGCGTGGTAGTGCACGCCTGTAGTTACAGCTACTTGGAAGACTGAGGCGGAAGGATCGCTGGAGCCCAGCAGCTCGAGGCTGTGGTGGCCGGAAGCGGCCACTGCACTCCAGTCTGGGCGACGGAGTGAGACTCCAACTCAAAAAAAAAACAACAAAAAAACAACAAATAAACAGAGATATAATCCTCCTGTATTAGTAGACAAATTGTTAAGAAATCAGTTTTTCAAAATGATTGTATGGGTTCCACTTAATTCCAATCAAAATTCAATTGCCATTTTTATATAAATGCCAAGTCTGGCTTTAGAGCTTTTAGAAAACAAAATGCAAAGATTCTAGAATAGTCAAAACAATATTGAACAGGAATGAAATTAGTGGACTCTGAATTCCTAGTTTCAAGACTTACTTTAAAGCTACAGTAGTCAGGGCACTATGCGATCAAAATAAGGATAGACCAATTGATTAATAAAAAAATATAGTAATACATTTTTGGTCAACTAATATTGAACAAAAATAACAATGCAACATAATGGGGGAAAGAAAAAGTTCCTGAACAACTGGATATTCATATGGAAAAGGAAAAACAAAACACTAAAACCTGGATCTCCCCTACCTCACAATTCCTAAACCTAAATGTTAAAGTTAAAACCATATATCTTAAAACATATGAGAAATCTTTCATGAACTTTGAGTAGGAAAATATTTCTTAGATAAGACCCAGAAAGCATCATACAGGAAAATTTTTATAGATTGTACTTCAATTAAAAAAAAAAACTTCTGCTCATTAAATATATGGGTAAAATACACAAAAAGATAAACCACAAACTGAGAGAAAATATTCACAGTACACATACATCTGATGAAGATATAAGATATAGTTAAAAGGTATAATATGAGAGTATAATATAAGCTATAAGAATGCAGTCATGGCCGGGCTCGGTGGCTCAACCTGTAATCCCGCGCTTTGGGAGGCCGAGGTGAGTGGATTGCTTGAGCCCGCGGGTTTGAGACTCGCCTGGGCAACTTGGTGAGACCTCATCTCTACAATAAAAATCAAAAAATTAGCCGGGCATGGTAGTGTGCGCCTATAATTCTGGCTACTCGGAAGGCTGAGGCGGAAGGATCACCGGAGCCCAGCAGGTCGAGGCTGCGGTGACCGGGAGCGGCCACTGCGCTCCAGTCTGGGTGACAGAGTGAGACTCCAACTCAAAAAAAAAAAAAAAAGAATACACTCATGTGTCACATAATGACATTTCAATCAATGATAGACTGCATATTTGGTGGTAGTCCCTTAAGATTACAAGAAGCTAAAAAATTCCTGTTTCCTAGTGACTCTATTTCCTAGTGTCATAACATAGCAATACAATGCATTTCTTTTGTGTTTGTGATGATGCTGTTATAAATAAACCTATGGCAATGCCAGTCATATAAATATAGCACGTTCAATTATGTCCAGTACATAATACTTGATAAACACGTGTTATTGGCTTATGTATTTACTGTAGTTCATTTTTATCATTATTTTAGAGAGTACTCTTTCTGTTTATAAAAAAAGGTAACTGTAAAACAGCTTTAAGCAGGTCCTTCCGAAAGTCTTCCAGAAGAAGGCATTGTTGTCAAGGGAGATGGCAGCTCCGTGCATGCTGTTGTCCCTGAAGAACTTCCAGTGGGACAAAACATGAAGGTGGAAGACAGTGATATTGATGGTCCATGACTCTGTGTCACACTAGACTAATGTGTGGGTCTGTGCATCAGTTTTTAACAAAATCATTTTAAACATTAAAAAAATTGATTTTGCCATCATAGAATGCTTTTAGTTTTACCATTGTAGAATAAGGTTATAAGAAAGGAAATATTTTTGTACAGCTCTATGATGTGTTTGTTTTAAGCTAAGTGTTATTACAAAAGAGCCAAAATATTTCAAAAACTTAAAAGTTTATAAAGTGAAATGTTACAATAAACTAAGGTTAATTTATTATTGAAGAAAGAAACTTTCAATTAATTGATTGTAGCCCAAGTGTTCAGTCTGTAGTATTATATAGTAATAATCTAGACTTTCACATTTATTCATCACTCACTCACTGACCTATCCAGAGCACTGTTCAGTCCTGCAAATTCTATTTCTGGAGCATGCCCTATACAAGTGTACCATTTTCTTTTCTTTTATACCATATTTTTACTGTACCTTTTCTGTTTGGATATGTTTACATACACATTTACCATTGTGTTACATTTGCCACAGTATTCAATACAGTAACATATTATACATGTTTGTAGCCTAAGAGCAATAGTCTAAAACTATATTCTAGGTGTGTAGCAGATTAGGCCCCCTACATTTATGCCATTTTAAGATGTTCTCACAAAAACAAAATCACCCGACTATGCATTTCTAAAAAAGTATTCCTGTCATTAACACTTTTTAACACAATTGGCCAAGGTCAGCTTATAAGTGAGAACATGTAATACTTAGTTCTTTGTTTCTGTGATACAGCACTCAGTATTATAGACTCTGAGTCCATCCAGGTTGCTGTGAAGTTCATGATTTTGTCCGTCCTTATGGCTGCATAATATTCCATCATGTATACGTACCACATTTTTTAAATCCAGTCCTCTTTTGATGGGCAGCACTGTTGGTTCCATGTTCTTGCTATTGTGAACAATGCTGTGATAAACATACATGTGCAGGTATCTTTTTCACAGAAAGATTTGAGTTCTTCCAGGTATACTCCCAGTTAGGGGATTGCGGGGTCATATGGAAGGTCAATTTTTAGATCTTTTAGGAATCACCACACTGTTTTGTAGTATGTTTTTTAATGTTTATTACTGCCCTAGACATTTAGTCATATGAGTTTAATGAGTTTAGAATTAATAACTTACAGTTATTTTAAAATTTTATTTATTGTTTTCTCTTTTAATTTTTATTTTGAAATTGTGGGGTACAATTCAGGGTTAGGTATACAAATGTTCATTGTGCAGGTACCCTTATTGATGAGGTGTGCCCCCCCATCCCCAGGTGGATATCGATGACTGTCAATCCCAGCTACCCACTCCCCAGCCTCCTCCTGGAAGTTCCCTGATACTGTCAATCCCTTCCCTACAGTAATACGGTAGTTGTTCGAGGTTCACTTATGAGTGAGAACGTGATAATCAGCTCTTTGTTTCTGTGAGAGATCACTCAGTATTATAAGCTCTAATTCCATCCACGTTGCTGTGAAGTTCATGATTTTGTTCTTCTTTAACTCTAAATGAATCACAGACCTAAATGTAAGACCTCAAACTGTAAGAACCTTAGAAAATGCAGGAGACACTCTTATGGAAGTTGGAACTGGCCAATTCCTGATCAAAACCCGAAGTGCTCAGGCTATAAGAGATAAGATAGACAAGTGGGACCTCATTAAACTGAAAAGCTTCTGCAAAGCCAAATAAACCATCAAGAGATCAGGGAGACAGCCCACAGACTGGGAAAAAATATTTGCCAATTCCATGTCTGACAAAGGTTTAACATCAGAGATGTAGAAGGAACTCAAATATGCTGAAAAGAAAAAAATAAACAGCCTCATTACAAAGTGGGCAAAATATATGAATAGACACTTCTCAAAAGAAGACATATGAGCAGCCAACAGACACATGAAACAATGTTCAGCCTCACTAGTCATCAAGGGGTTGCACATTAAAACTGCACTGAGATAACACCTAACTCTAGTCAGAATGGCCATCATCAATAACTCAAAAAATAACAGATGCTGGAGAGGATGTGGTGAAAAGGGAACATGTCTACACTGTTGGTAGGAGTGTAAACTAGTACAGTCTCTGTGGAAAACAGTGTGGCGATTCCTAAAAGTTCTAAAAATTGATCTTCCGTATAACCCCATGATCCCCCTACTGGGAATATACCTGGAAGGACTCAAGTCACTCTACAAAAAAGATACCTGCACACGTATGTTTATCGCAGCATTGTGCACAATAGCAAGAACACGGGACCAACTGTGCTGCCCATCAAAAGAGGACTGGAAAAAAAAATGTGGTACATATATGCAATAGATTTTTTTTAAGTCTCTTTTTCTTTTCTGGAATTTTAAAACTGCAGCAATGACTATGCTTAAATCTAAAATGGGAATACAGTGAAAGAACTGGGATTCTATCATAGTGATTTTTATGATCAGCAATTTCTTCACATAGCCAATTTATTAGTAATTCACATCAGTTTTTGAGACAAATGAATCAAACTTGTTATATTTTCAGTTACAAACTGACATGATCTATAATTTAATTTAATTAAATATGACTGCCATAAAATGTATAAACAATGTAAACTATATTTGATAATGTATTATTAAAAATAGTTACCTTTTATAAACTATATTTGGTAATGTATTATTAAAATAGTATCATTTGTAAGCAAAATTTAGTTAAATACAAATCATCAATATTTGTACTAAACATGAAGGCTTTTTATAATATTTTTAAAAATTCAAAACCATTTTATATTTATTTGGCTATATACACATATATATATATACACACACACTATGTTATATATATATATATATACACACACACACACAATATTTTATACATAACTGTCTTCAAAAGAAATCATTAAAATGTAGACTTTTACTATTGTCACAGCTGTTGTTAAATCAAATCACCAATAAGTGCCAAGGTAAGAAAAAAAAATTATTCAAATAGTCAAACATGACAAAATTATCAATATAATAAGCATAACCTTTGTTTCCAAGTTGTCAATTCATAACAGAAATTAAATAAAGTCAATACAAGTCTATTTAGCTTTTTAAAAAATAATTCTTGATATGTCCCTTTTTAACCAAATTTTGCTTTTATATGTTAATGTATTTTATACAATTGAATGTTTTCTTATAAATTTCCAGAGTAAATACTAGTTAAAGAATTCCAAATTTTGCCAAAAATTTTCAGTGAAAATAAAATGTTAGGTTAAAGTTATTTAGAAATATTTAGTTTGGTGATCTTTACAGTAGTTTGCAGCTTTACATTCAATGTAAATATCTACCTTTTTGACTACTGTCAAACTATCTAATTTGATATGTTGCTAGTATGTGATTCAGCATAGTTTAAGGGAAAATTTGTAAACATTTATTTTGAAGTCCATAGCTCTATTATTAAGCATCATTAACATTACTTGAAAATGTAAATTTATATTTTATTCTGGTTACCTAAGTTATTTTCATAGGTCAAAATAAATGTTTTATCTTTAAACAAAATATTTAAGCATCCATTTTAGGATTTTCTTGTAAGCAGCAAACTTAAACATGATTAATATGATTCCATTAAAAATTTGTTTTACTGTATTTCCTCATAATAAAAACTACTTTACTACATAAAGTCCCGAGTCTAAGGTCATAAAATTTAGCCAAGCTTTTACCTGTTTAACAAGTTCTAATTTGGCAAAAAAAAAAAAAAAGTACTTATTCAAGTTTCTATCTAAATTTATTGTACAAAGTGACAAAGTTACAATTATGATAAATGTGTCAAATAAGTGTACAGAATTACTGGTTGAATTTATTTAGTGTCCAGGTAAGAATTAAACTGGTAATAGACTTTATTGATTATAATTTAAATAGAGAGAATTCTGTTTGATATGCCTAAAGTACTGTGCCAAAAATGAATGAAAAATAAACACATTCCATACTATAGTTAAGCCACACCTGATTAAACTTCATTTTCCCCCTTGAATAAGAAGACTTCCTCAACGGTTTTGTGGAGGAAAGTCATAAATTAGGTGTAATTTTTTTTTATTCATTGCACATTTAATAATGTTAACAAATAAATTAGATTGTTAAGTGTCAGAATTTTTTCTTAAATTTAAAAGCTTGTCATTCACACTTTCTCTCTCTGGGAACAAATCAAGGAAATAGTGAACTTACATGTGTCAAGTTTTCTTTTTAATTGAGTGAGTTTTATTAAAATCTTGTTGTGACATGACTCTTGCTGTCTTGGCTATGCCTTATATTGTCATTTCAAAAGTACAATTAGCAAAACATTTCTACCCAGCATGGTATATGGGAGCCTTTCCAATTATATTTGAATTATTTATAAAGTGGTTCATTAATTAGATTGCATACAAATATGTAAATTGTAGCATGATTTACTTCTAAAATTATTTAACTCATGATTGTATTGCTTTATTATTTTTATATAGAAATTAAAGTTGACATATGACTGATCATATAGCAAGATATATCAATGATAATGAACCAATGATTATAATAAATGGAATAAAGAGTTGGTGCAAAGTGAACAGAGCATTTTTTGAGATACAGTATTCTTACATAATAGAAAATTTTAAATCTTAAAAGTAAAAATATGTAGATATTACACAATCAAATATAAAAAATATAGATGCATACAGATTTTTGCTTATAATTGGATAAAAGAAATAGTATATTGAGGGTCATGTAATCTTTTGATATGACAAGATATTCATTAGGTGACTATCACACTTGTTGAAATGATTTGGGATTATTATCAGTCAGTTTAATGAATTTGGCCCACTATACATATTCTACCTAAGAAGTATATTATTCTTCACACATTGGGAAATAGAATTCTGACTAGCCTATCTGTTAAAGTATCAGTATATGATGATATCATTATAAAATAATAATTGCAAGCTACAATAAGAATGTGGATACACTTTACAAGAGGCTTATTCTTTTACAGAGATTTTTCAGAATAGTGAAGTTTTGTTTCTGTCTTTTTTCTGTTTCCCAGCTGCAACTTCAAGTTTTTGAGTCCATGGTCTCTTTCTTGGATTTCTATCTGAAAGGTTCTTCACTGCAGGGAATGTGAGATTCTTTGGCTTCAACTATTTTTCCTGCACTGCTTCACATTACTTGTCTGACTGGTGAGCCAATGGCCCCTTATTCCTTACATGAATAATCACTTGGGCATAGACAATGCACTGCCCCTTCCCCACAGCATCTTCTTCACTGAAGGTCCTGCTTTTCTCTCCTCTTTCCCCTCTCCTTTTCTTCCATGCAGTTTTCCTTTATTTTCCTTCATCCATTGTCTGGTTTTGTAGTTATTAAATACCCACTATGCACAGGCACTAGATAAGGGAATAACGTCATTAAAAAAAGATAACTATAGGGAGACTGATGAATAAACTTCAAGTCACCACATTATGGAAAAATAGAGAACGCAAGAAATGGTAGATATAGAAGTCTTGATGAATCAGAAAAGACACTACAAAATATATTATGCAATGAAACCAGGCTAGGAAAGACTTAGCCAATCACCTACAACAATATATGTCTTCTCCAAGTGTCTTTTATTTGCCAACCAGGTCAAGACTGTGTTGCTCTATGTTTTTCCTTTTTTTTTTTCTTTTTAACTCTTTATCTTTCCCCAGCTTTATTGAGATAAGATTTACAAATAAAAAATTGTATATATGCATGGTGTAAAAAGTGATGTTTTGATCTATGCATACATTGTGAAATGATTATCACAATCAAGCTAATTAACATATTCATCACTCATATGGTTACCACTGAGTGTGTGTGTGTGTGTGTGTGTGTGTGCAGAACAATTAAGATCTACTCTCGGGTTCCAGTCAGATGGCAGGGGCATAGGTGGAATTGTGAGATTCTCCAAACGTGAGTTCTGAAAAAGACTCTTCCTTTTCTTCCCCCACCCCCCTGCCCACCATTAGCAGCACTGGTTCGAGGCCCAGAGACCCTCGGTCCCATGCAAGGCCAGATATTGTGGCCCCCAGCTGCTGCTGCTCCACTGTACATGGCCCCCGCCCACCGCACGGGAATCTCAGCTCCCTCCCCGGCTACATCGTCTCACCTGGTGCCAGGCCGCTGGTCACCCAGGGAGGCTCTGGGCACCGCCCAACAGAGATACTAGCTCCATTTCTGGCTGAAGTACCCTGTGAGGGGCCCAAAGCCACTCTCACTGCTCACCACCTGCCTTTTGGAGCTCTGGGCACACCCTGGCTGAGGCACCCAGCATGTGCCCCCATGCTTGTGTAAGGGAACAGCATATCTTAAGGAGGTGCTGGTCAGCCACTCTCAGCTCCAGAAGAGGGAACTCCAGGCTTCCTCCTCCACCCCAGCCTGCTGGTGGCACACCAGATCCAGCACCTAGCTGTGCAGCTGATCTCCAGTGCCTCACACGCCACCACAGCCCATCATAATGGATTACCCAGGGACCCAGATGAGTGGAGAGAAAGGATCCAGAAAGAGGAGATGCCCACCTAGGCCATTTTCCAGGCAGAGATTTGCATTGCCTCGCTCACCTACAGCAGCCTTCAGTTCCTATGGTAACGTGGCTAAACAGGAGGCAAATTCCCTCTCCTATGCTGAATCAGACACAGGCAACTCAGCATCGCAGACCTCTCAGGCAGCAGGCTAAAAGAACAAACCCAAGCTGTGAGTAGATCCAGCTGCCTGCAATGAAAGCCAAGGGGAGAGGCTGGGGATCAGAGCTGAAGAGACTTTAGACAATCAGGAAAGATTCCAGAGCTAGTCTGATTTCTTATTTTGACTTTTGATTTTACCATTTTGACTGTTTGTTTTGCTCTTTTGTTTGCTTTTTGACTTACACTATCTGTTTGTGTTGGGGAAAACACATCAAAAGGCATGATTTTACTGGACTGTCTTTGTGTGGTTACCAGTATGCTTTAGGGAATTTTCCTTGTGTGTCTTTTTCACTTCTCTCTGGCCTTGTGTCTCTTGTTCACCTGTTAGTTGGTATGTATATCTGTTTTCCCTCTCATTCTTCTCTCTTTCTAATGTCCTATTGACCCCCCCCTTCCACCATTATTTTCCTCTTTCATTCCTCCTTTTGTTCCAGGAACCAAACTTACATCCAGCTGCACAGACAGATTGTAAGGCAGTGGGAAATAGGTTCCAGTGTGCCCATACACCTATTGGAAAATGCTGGAATCAGCAGATAGATTCTGAATCAAGCTTCCCCCTGAATTAACCTCAAAACTGCAAAAGTACGGCCCCCAGTCCACACTCCAGCCTCAAAAGTGAACAAAGCCAGAGGACCCTCATAAGGAAGAATAGGAGACTGCACAAGTGAAGCAAAAGCAACCCCACCTTCCCTGAAAAATAGAATTAAAGAAGGGGAGGAAAAGGGGGAGAGAAAGAAAAATCTACACAAATGAATAAAAACCAAAAGAAGAACATGGGTCTCTCCCCCAGACCCCTGGGAGGGCAGTTACTGAGAAAACTGACTTTGGAATGCAAACAATGAAGACCCCCAAAATGACTGGTCTCAAACTACAAACCTAGATATCAAGACATTAATGGAGAGATTAAAAAGAATTGTGGAGAGACAAGAACAAACTAGGAAGGAGTTGATAACTGAGATAACAGTAATAAAGAATAGTGTGAACGAAATAAATAACAAACTGATAAGCATGGAAAGCAGAATTAGCCAAGCAGAAGAAAGAATCTCAGAGCTTGAGGATCAAAATATAGAACTAACCCAAACTGTTAAAAACACAGAAAACAAGCTTAAAAAGACAGAACAAAACCTTCAAGAGATGAGCGATTACTTCAAGAGAAAGAACTTAAGAGTAATTGGCCTTCCTGAAACAGAAAAAGAAACAACCTTGGAACAAACATTCCATAAGATTATTGAAGAAAACTTCCCTCATCTTATTAGTGATGCAAAAATTCACACAAAAGAGATTCATAGAACCTCTGCAAGTAAACAACTGAGAAGACCAACACCCAGACATATAATAATTCACCTAAACAAAGTAGGTATAAAAGAAAAAATCCTAAAGGCAACAAGAGAAAAAGGCCAGATCACCTACCATGGAAGACCAATTAGAATAGCAGCAGATTTATCTACAGAAACCCTGCAGGCTAAGAGAGCTTGGAGCCCTATCTTCAAAGTCCTAAAAGATAAACAATTTCAACCAA
>CAUYQG010066762.1:0-14878 GCA_963574415.1 Tarsius wallacei | reverse complement strand
TATCATGCTCCCAAATCTTTTAAAGATTTCTATATAGCTTCTGAGGCTCTCTGTTTCACAATAAATGGAACAATAGACAAGTAGGACCTCATCAAATTGACGAGCTTCTGGAAAGCAAAAGAAACCATCAAGAGAGCAGGGAGACAGCCCGCAGAATGAGAAAAAACTTATCAATCAGCAAAATAAAATTTCATGCCGATACTGTGACAAAAGCAAAAAAACAAAAACAAAAAACAAAAAAACAAAATAGTAAGTAGTAGTAAGGTTGTATACTAGATACTATACTTGATGGATGAAATGCAAATTATGACTACTTTCCAAACTTGAAAGTTTGTATAAAATTAGAATCTTACCTAAGTAAAATAAAGCCCAATGTTGACACAAATATCTGGAAACAAAGGTTTATAGTGGCTTTACTTGTAATTGCCAAAACCTGGAAACAAAGATGTGCCTCAATTAGAGTATAGATAATTAACAAACTAATAAATTAGGAAACAACATGAATGGATCTTAAACACTTTATTGTAAGTTTTAAAGGAAAAAAATCTTAGTGTTTGATTCAATTTATGTGACCTCTTGTCTCTTGCAAAAGTAAAACTTATGTGCAGAAAATAAAACAGATTGCAAGAGGCCAAGAATGAAGGAAATGAGAACTACAAATGGGAAAGCAGAATTTGAGGGATAATAAATAATTTTTCTCTCTCTACCAGCTCTTTGCTTAGGATGAAGATCAAATTTCTGAAGACAAAATTTGGTATATGTATGTCAGAGCAAGCCTCCATGTCAACTGTAGTCAAATGTACCTGGGTGCAGAATAACATAGATATTTTTGACTGTGAAAATAAATATTCATAAAATATTCTTCATATTTAACAATATTTATGACTTCTTTAAAACTCTTTTCAAGAAAAAAAGGAGTTTTAAAATAACTACAATAACTGTGGGACTGGTATAACTTCTCATGAAAATCACAATGATAAAAACTTCAGGCATTCTTTTTTTTTTTTACAAATACAATATCTGTATAATGTATTAGGACTAAATTTAGACAAGTATATACATTTAGTAAATTTATCAGTCATTATTTTTAGCAATTGCCAATTTGGAATGTATTAATAATCTATTGATGTGTAACAAATTACTCAGGCATTTCGCAGTGAATGAACATTTATTATCTCACAGAGTTTTTGCCCATTACCTAGGTCATTATTTAATGTATTCTCAAGTTGAATTGAGATATCTTCTGTTCCTTTTTCAACTGCTTTTTAAATATGCTTTTGTTATTTTTCACCTGTAATTATTTCTCTTAATCTTATTTCTTCAAGAACCTAAATTCAAAATAAGAATATATTGGAAAATAAATTATTATGATTGACAAAAATAGAATCATAAATTGAAAATTACATTAGAGAATGTTGCAAAGCATACCTTATTGTGAATAGGACACCTGTAACAGAGCTACATAGCCAATATATATGAGAGATTGATTTTAAATATTGAAGGGATAAAATTTTATATGTATATTATTTTAATCTATTTGGATAGGCAGATTATTTGCATTCATTCTCTATAATCATTACTTTTATAATCTATAGAAATTCAAAGTATCATGTATACATATATAGAATATGGACTTCAGATTATTTTTATTATTTTTAAATTATGAAATAGTGCAAATACATAATTATGCATGTATAATTAGTTTATACATTATCCAGGCTTACAATATTCTACTTTAAAATACACTGCATGTATGTGAAAATACATTTTAGATAAAATTACAAGTTAATGTTTCTCACTCTATTCTTCAATGGAAAGAAAAATGAAAGGTAAAATAAAAAGGAAGGTCAGTGACCTAGAGTTAAAATGCAATCTTTTGAGAGCAGAAAATAATAGACATAGCATTGACTAAGCCATTTATATTTTCGTGGTCCATTTAGTGAAATAATACCTCAGGATAGCACTCAAAATAGCACCCATTATGATCTCTGACACTGTACTATGCATAAAATCATGATAGTCTGACTTTAAAAATTTTTTTATGGCTAAAAGTCAAATCTTTACATATCATTTAAATTTTTGATTAAATAGTGAGGAAAATTGATATGTTTAAAGATTATTAAAATCAATTGCTTTCCTTATTTTGTTATACATATTCTACTAGTTGGACATTCAATTTGTTTCAGATTTAAAGCTATAATAGGTCTTCTTTTTCAAGTCTTCTCTTGGGAATAACCAAAAATACATACACAGCTTGAAGTAAAATTTCTATGCAATAGAATAGACATGCTTTTAATATATGAACAACTGCCAAGTTTATTTTCAAAATATTTGTCAAATTTTATGTATTCTAACTAGCAAAGCATGAGACTTCTTGTTACTGTCCTTTCTCACCAATATTTAGTGTCCATCTTCTTAATTTTAGCCATTCTATTTATTGTATTATTTATTATCTTATTTGTGTCTTTCACTGTTTTACTTTTAAATTGTTTAAGCCATTCTTCTCTCACTGAATTTTTAAATACACTTAATATACAACTTTTCTACTTATATATGAAAAAGAAAATTGACTAGAACTTTTATTTGGATGTGTTTAATATATAGGCAAATTTGAGGGAAAGCTTATTGTTGAAATCTCCAGTCCATGAACATGGGGCATCTCCCAATTTGTCATATTTATCTTGTTTTGTACATTTTGTATCTATAGTTTTTTATTGTTACATATTGTCTAAGTTATTTCTAAATGCTTTGCATTTACTTATTGATGACAAAGATAAAATTCAATTTCATATACAAATAATTATATATGCATATATAGAAATACATATGCTAAAATAAGTGTATCTATCTGTATAATATCATGTATGTATGTTTGTGTATCCAGATTCTATACTGCTCAGACATTATTACTAAGAAGCAATATTTTACTTTTTCAGTGTGCATGCTTATAAAACATTATTCTATAGTGATTGAGAATAAAAAGACATATGCTATGTTTTATGTGCATTTCAATACACATAACATATTTATTTCTAAAAAAGGTAGCAGTGTATGTTTGATCTTTTATTTTCACTTGACTAATATAATACTAATAATATTGATTTGTATTCTTAATATTTGTATTTAATCTCCTAACTTGATTTCTTTCATATAATTTTTATTTCTCATTATGAGAATTTCTTGATGATTTTCAATATTTATAGCTAATTGTTTATATAATCTTGAATTTCTGAGAATTTCCCAATTATTGCCATCCCTATTTTTGGACCAGTTAAACATAGACAGTTATTCTTTATGTAGTGATGTCTTTTAGTCACATAAACAGCATATCTTTTCAACACAGATAGTTAAATTGTCCATTAAGAAGATTTTTGATATCTGTGTTTGAGCAGATAGAAAAAGACCTAGAAAGAATTACCTAATGTAATACCATTGTTATTTTGTTTGCCTCTCAGTTTAATGTGTAGTTATGTTTTAATATTTTTACATTTTATTTTAAGAAATATATTTGAAAATTATTAGACAACAGAAGGGAACAAGATACAATAGTGTATTGTAGCTACAAAAATTATCTTAAAAGTTAGATATGGGTTTGAATTCTTTTGTACATCTTTCTGGATGGAGAACTTTGGACAGCTTTTTAAATATTTCCCAAAGTCTCGGTATCTATAACATGGAGATAAGAAAAGTACCAAGTTTATTCCATTGAGGAATACTTGAGACAATAAATGTAAAAAATTTAGCACATTGCTTACCAATAAATATTACTTTCTATTTTTACTATTAGCTATTATTCAAGGAGATTATATCAAGGTCTCCTGGACAGATTTAATTTTATTTCAGAAACTAGGTGTCTTAGAGATTTACCAGTTAGCCTGTCCTTTATAACAAACTACCACAAACCCTGTGGCTTTACATAACCAATTTATTTGCTGTACATAATCCTGTATGTCAGCAATTTGGAATGGGCCTAGATGGGCATTTCTCTCAAAAGTTTTGCCTGAGACCTTAGTTATCTTGTGCCTCTACTGTCACTAAATGTTCTAAAATGGAATTATATGCCTGGTGTTTATTGGAAGAAAAACTCAATCCATTAGCTCTGTTTTATGTAATCTCTAATCCTCCAACAATTAACAGATTTTTTTTTTTTCATAACAGTCTCCAAACAATTTGTCAAGTAGGTGAGAATGGAAACTTTTTTTTTTTCTTCAGTACTGTAATCAGAAATCCCACAATACACTTTCACTTCATTGTGCTGGTCAACAAAAATCATAAGATCAACCCCGGTTCCACAAGGTGAAGAAATACTCTTTGCCTGGTGAAGAGAAGAACCTTAAAAAAAAATCACATTGCAAGGAGGCAAGTATACCACAAATGGAGAAATTACCATTTGCTATTTCAATTAAAAACATAGCTTTTAATTTGAGATTCTGTTTCCAACTATCTGTACCTTGGATTTATTATGCTAATAAAGCATTTGCTGGTTCTCTAGTACAATTAAATTTCTCTTACATTTTCTAAAAATAACAACAAAATTTCTAAATATCATTCTTTTGCCCACTTTTTAATGGGGCCGTTTTTTTCCTTTTAGCATGTTTGAGTTTTTGTAGGTCCTAGATGTTAGACTTTTGTCAGGTATACAGTTGGCAAATATTTTTTCCCATTCTGTGGGCTGTCTCCCTGCTCTCTTGATAGTTTCTTTTGCTTTGCAGAAGCTCCTCAGTTTGATGAGGTCCCACTTTTCTATCTTATTTCTTGAGGTATGGGCACTTCGGGTTCTGATAAGGAATTGGTTTCCATTTCCAATTTCCATAGGGGTGTCTCCTGCTCTTTCTAATCAGATTCTTATAGTTTGAGGTTTTACGTTTTAGGTCTTTGATCCACTTAGAGTTAGTGTTTATGTATGGTGATAGGTAGGGGTCCTGTTTCAATCTTCTGCATGTGAATAGCCAGTCTTCCCAGCACCATTTACTGAATAGGTTCTCCTCTCCCCAGTGGGTTGTTGTTGGAGGCTTTGCCAAAGAGGAGTTGGTTGAGAAATTGAGACTTTGCTTCTGGAATCTCTATCCTGTTGCATTGGTCTATGTGCCTGTTCTTGTAACAATACCAGGCCGTTTTGATTACTGTAGCCTTATAGTAAAGTTTAAAGTCAGGAAGTGTGATACCTCCTGCTTTGTTTCTTTTGCTAAGGATTGTTTTGGCTGTTCATGGTTCTTTATGTTTCCATATGAATTTCTGTATTGTCATTTCCTAGACATTTCTCAAAAGAAGACACATGAAAAAGTGCTCATCCTCACTAATCATCAGAGAAATGCAACTCAAAGCCACATTGAGATGTCACTCAACCCCAGTAAGAATGGCCATCATTAATAAAACAAACAGCAACAGATGCTGGCAAGGATGCAGAGAAAAAGGAACGCTTCTACACTGCAGGTGCGAATGCAAACTAGTGCAGCCTCTCTGGAAAACAGTGTGGAAATTTCTGAAAGAACTAGAAATTGACCTTCCATATGACCCAGCAATTCTCCTGTTGGGAATATACCCAGAGGAACTCAAAACATTCTACAAAAAAGATACCTGCACAGGAATGTTTGTTGCAGTTCTATTCACAATAGCAAAAACACGGAACCAACCATGCTGCCCGTCGAAGCTGGACTGGATAAAAAAAATGTGGTACATATACACAATAGAATATTATGCAGCCATAACGAAGGACAAATATATGGACTTTGCAGCGACTTGAATGGATTTAGAGTCGATCATACTCAGTGATCTATCACAGAAACAAAGAACAGAGTACCATATGGTCTCACTTATAAGCAGAACTTGAACAGTTATCATAATACTATAAGAAAGGCATTGGCAGTAATGGGTAACTGCCAGATGGGAAGGGTGAGTTTGGCACTTGAGGGAAACTGCTAGGGGAGGGAGGGGCACACCTCATCAACAAGGGTATCTGCATAATCAAAATTTGTATATGTAACCCTGAATTGTACCCCATATCTTGAAAATTTAAAAAATGAAAAAAATTCTGAATATCTTATTTCTAATCTGGTGAGATAGGTTGATCATTAGTATAGGTAAAGTATTAATGAGGAATACACATATTAACCTTTTTTTCTATCAGGGTCATAATTTTATTTATGTATACAAGCATTTTTGGGGGGTGTAATTACTTTTACTAGTGTACTTGTAAACAACATAAATACATAAACATCACTAGTAAGTATTATACATACAATATATTTTAGTCAATAAAATTTAACATTTAACCCAATAAATTACTTATAATTTTTTTGTCACAGAACAGCAATTGTATATTTGTTTTTTGTGCAAAAAAAATTTATTTTTAGTATTAGACAATCATTTATTTGAAATAAAGCATAAAATTAGTACCCTTCAAATATTTACGTTATTTATAATTAGTCTTATTACAATTTAAAAATACAAAAAGGAATATGATTTTTATTAATTTAATTATTAAGGAATAACAAGACCTAGTAGCCTATGTATATATATATACATACATATATATACACACACTATTTTCAGACTGTGGGTTTATCCTTTTTATACACATGAGATTGTTTCATACGTGAATTATTAAAATGTATATCATACGGTTCCTGCTAAACTTTAACATGCTTTAATGTTCCATGTACCTCTCTCTTATTGTACCTTTCATCACTGTAATTTTGTATTTGATTAATGACTCTGGCTTCCACTACTTCGGAAGCTTTCTCTGCCAAGACTGTATTTCTTGTATGATCGGGATTGTAACATCTGTTTTATACACAATGCTAGTGTACAATACCATTAAATATGTATTTTTTCCTAATGAATGTTGAATGAAAATGCAAATTGAGTACTTTGAATCTCATGTTTCTATTGAAACTTGAAAACTACTTTTATTTTACTAGGAAAAAAAATGCTTGGTCATTAGAAAACATCTAGTGGGCATGGAATAAAGGTCACAGTTTTCTGCTATAAAGGAAGAATCAAGAACTAAGTGATTTGTGATTGTAATATGCAAGCAACAAAATGCTAAAGCTGTTATTGGGTTTCCATACATTATTTGGCAGTGAATGGGAAGCTGGGGGGGTGGGGCTGGGGGGTGTTGGCTTTTTTATCTTCCTTAGGTGATAGAACCCAGTCATCACTCTCATTCCATTTTTCTTCCTCTCTTGTGAAGGGTAAGCATATTGGCTCTACATCTGCTATATAGCCTAGTTAACTGTTCCAGTCAAGTGGAAGTCAGATTAGGCATAGCTATGAACTTGAGCTTTCCACACACTATTAACCAAAACACAGATTGACTTAGCCTTCAACATGCTTTCCTTACTCACTCACAGATGTGAGAAAAGTCATTAACTCTAACTAACTAGCTCTAAAGGTTGTATCATGGGAAGAGATTAAGGCCACAAGAGGCTATGTTCATCTTATGTTTCCAGTCTTAAAATCTTCTGCCAAAAGAGATTGAAAGTATGTTTTACCTTCATCAATATTTTAAAATTGTTATCATGTCCGACAATAGTGATTGTCAAAAATTGTAGCACAGACAACTCCACCATTTTAAATTCTGTGAGCTAAAGAAAAAAATGAAATAAATTTGTGGTTTATTTTCAAAAATAAATTTGTGATTTATTTTCAAAAATAAATTTCAAAGATTATTTTATGATTGTGAATCTGCTATGTGCTCCATATGTAAAGGAGTATTCAATTTACTGAGATCACTTTTTAAAAATTATTTGTTTTTAATGGAAGCTTTATTTTTGGTCCTTTTGGTGAGAAAATGCTAGATAAAGAGCTTGGAAAAATACTTTTCATAATATACTGCATCTCTTGTATATTGCAATATTTTTGTATCTAAGCAGTGCTAATGATCTCATATAGCATATATGTAAAAAGTAAAAATGCTTTGAAAAACTTCTATTTATATTACATAATTATACATTTTTAAATGTGAATTTTCTGATACAAAAGGTCAACTATTTTATATATCTTAAGTAAACATAACCACAAAAAAAAACTCTAGTAAATTATTCAGTTAATTTATGTATTATAACAGTGAAAAATTCCAACAGACAAGTTCACCAAGCATAGAGGACTTTACTTAAGATTCTTTCCATAAAGAAGAAAGATTAAACTCAGTACCACAAAAACCAAAGCCAGAAGAATATCCAGTTCCTGGGATGAGCTAGTAGAAAAATACTGGAGAACATTAAATGGTAGATCAGTCAATGTGATTTTGTCAATTGGTGATTAGCAAAGTTGGGCTCCTACCTTCTCACAGATACTAGGAATTAGGAGGTACTATAATGTTTGATGATTATATCTCTCAGACCTTTGAGAAAGATATTCCTGGGTTGTAAAACTGGGAAGAAGTTTAAAGAAGATTTACATATAAATGGGGCAGAGAAAGACTTTACAATTGCAAGTTTTCTAAAATAAATGCTCTAAGAAAAGGAAGATCACAAGCCTAGAGTCAGAAAGAAGCCTGCTTAAAATTTAGCCAAGCTGAGGATGATGTTAAGGCCATCTTTGCCAATCATAAACACTGCTACTGTTCACTTGGATAGAAAAGGTATGTTCCCAAAATTAATCACATAAAACAACAACAACAAAATTAGGTAAAAATGCAATTTTTCAACAATGTTATTGTGCCATATTCACATTTTAGTATTTCCATCTATAATCTAAAAGTTTTTTTAGTAAAACTATCTATGAATATTTTATTTTTAAAAAACTGCAGAGGATGCGGGGAAAAGGGAACATTTCTACACTGTAAGTGGGAGTGTAAACTAGTGCAACCTCTGTGGAAAGCAGTTTGAAGATTCCTAAAAGATCTAAAATTTGACCTTCCATATGACCCTCCAATCCTTCTTCTGGATCTATACCCAGTGGAACTCAAATCACTCTATGAAAAAGACACTTGCACAAACATATTTATTGCAGCATTGTTCACAATAGCAAAAACATGGAACCAACAGTGCTGCCCATCAAAGGAGGACTGGATAAAAAAATGTGATACATATACATGATGAAATATTATGCAGCCATAAACATGGACAAAATTATAAACTTGGCAATAACTTGGATGAACTTATAGTCTGTAATAATGAGTGATCTATTACAGAAACAAAGAACAGGGTAGCACATGTTCTCACTCATAAGTGGACCTTGAACAATCATCATAATACTATAAGAAAAGGATTGGCAATAGTGGGAAACTGCCAGGAGAGGGGAGGCACACCTCATCAACAAGGGTACCTGCATAATGACCATTTGTATACCTAACCCTGAATTGCACTCCACATCTTTAAAATTAAAAACTAATTTAAAAAAACTAGATTACAGTGTAAAACTAAAAATTTGACACTTCCGACAAGATGGTGACAGGACAGGCGAGACTCTGAGAGTCTCTGCAAATGTGAGTGTCCACAAAGACTCTCTACATGAGAGTAGGCATGTGCTGGTGGGTGAGTGAAAGTCCATCTGAGGGGAGACTCAGGTGCATGCACCTGGGGCTCTCCTCCAGAGATGACAGCAAGCCCCCAACACCCTGAGATTAGAGCCACCAGTGCACAGGATTATCTGCTGTTCATGAGACTTTCCTGAGAAAAGTCTACAGAATACAATTAATTCTCACTGCCTGGCACCTGACCCATACCATCACCTGTGATAGCAAATTGGCAGGAGTTCCAGATCCAATCAATGGAAAGAGAAGATGGGGAGAGCCAGAGAGGAGCCCCATTCCTGGTGAGGAAACACTGATGGCATTTTCTTGGTTCTGGGACCAGGCAGAGACCTGCATTGCCCTGCCCAACTCCACCCAATCTCCAACTTGGGACCTAAGGTAATCTTATCAAACTAGGAGAGACAGAAGCCCCTCCCCCATGCTGAATCAGATACAGATATGTCAGATCTGAGTGAGAGACTTCACAGGCAGCAAGTCAGGTGAGTCCAGATCTGATACACCCTCCTCCCACAGTAGGTCTGGGGCATCTGACCAAAGTTGAGATCAACCCTAACACCCACGCTGAAAGCAGAGGAGAGGGGCTGGAGATCAGAGCTGAAAGAAAGTTGGACTTACAGGAACTACTGCAGAGTTAGTTTGGCTCTTTTTGGGGTTTTTTTTGTCTGTTTTGCTCATTTTTGTCTGTTTGCTTTTTGTTTTAGTTTTTCTTCTTTCTTCCTTCCTTCCTTTCTTTCTTTCTGTTTTCCATAACATTTTTTTACTTGCTTTATTTCTGTTATTTTGTTGATTTTTAAAAAAATTTCCTGTTTGTGTATGGGAAGAGTACATCAACAGGGAGATTTTTGTCTGTTTGTGTGTTTGTATGATTGTATGTTTTAGGTTTTTTTTTTTTTTACTCTTTTCTGTCTTTATGTTTCTTTTCATTTATTAGTTGGTATGTCAGTATGTTTTCCCTCTTACTCTTCTTCTCTCTCTCCACCTTTCTTGCCCCAATCCTTCCTTTTTTCATTCTTTTCCTTTTTCTCATTTTGCTTTCAGGGAGCAAACTTTTACCCCCACTGCATGGACAGATTGGTTTTTTTTGGATTTTTTTTGTTTGAGTTGGAGTCTCACTCTGTGGCCCAGACTGCAGTGCAGTGGCTAGGAGTGGCCTCCTGCTGGGCTCGACCTGCTGGGCTCCAGCGATCCTTCTGCCTCAGCCTTCCAAGTAGCTGGAACTACAGGTGTGCGCTCTCACGCCCGGCTAATTTTTTTATTTATTTATTGTAGAGATGAGGTCATGCCAAGTTGCCCAGGTGGGTCTTGAAACTGCAGGCTCAGGCAATCCACACACCTCAGCCTCCCAAAGGCGCGGGATTACAGGCTGAGCCACCAAGCCCGGCTGCATGGACAGACTGTAAAGCAGTGGAAAGTGGATTCTAGGGTGCCCACACACCTGTCAGTGAATACTGGGATCTGCAGATAGATTCTGAATCACAGTTCCCTCTTCAATTATATCTCAAACCTGCAGAGAAGTACAGTCCCCAACCGACAGTACAGCTTCAGAATTGAACAAAATCAGAGGATCCACATAAGGAAGAATTAGGAGATTGATCAAACAGAAGTAAAAGCAACACCTCCCTCATCCCTGAGGAATAGAATTAAAGAAGAAGTTAAAAAAAAGGGGGGGATCTAAACAAATGAAGAAAAGCCAAAAGAAGAATATGGGTTTCACACAGACCCCTGGGAGGTAAGACACTGAGAATATAGACTTTGAAATGCAAACAATGAAGAGCCACCAGAATGACTGGTATCAAACTACAAACCCAGATATCAAGACAATAATAGAGAGAATAAATAGAATTGAGGAGAGACAAGAGGAAAAAATGAAGGAGTTGATAACTGAGATAACAGCAGTAAAGAATACTATGAATGAAATAAATAACAAACTGATAAGCATGGAATGCAGAATTAGCCAAGCAGAAGAAAGAATCTCAGAGATTGATGACCAAAATATAGAACTAACTCAAACTGTCAAAAAAAAAAAAATTTAGAAAAGAAGCTTAAAAAGGCAGAGCAAAATTTTCAAGAAATGAGCGATTATTTCAAGAAGCCAAACCTAAGAGTAATTGGACTTCCTGAGGCAGAAAGAGAGACAGAGACCACCCTGGAGCAAAAATTCCATGAAATTATTCAAGAAAACGTCCCTCATCTCATCAGTGATGAGACCATTCAAACACAAGAGATTCAGACAACCCCTGAGAGACAACAAAAAAGAACACAAACTGCTAGACACATAGTAATTCACCTAAACAAAGTAGAAGAATCCAGATCAAAGTAGGTAAGCCCAGATCTCACCTAAAATATAAGAAATAATCCTAAAGGCAGCAAGAGAAAAAAGGTCAGATTACCTACCAGGGAAGACCAATTAAAATAGCAGCAGATTTGGCTACAGAAACACTACAGGCTAGGGGGGCTTGGAACCCAATCTTCAAAGTTCTCAAAGATAAACAATTTCAACCAAGAATTACCTACCCAGCTAAGCTAAGCTTCATCAATGATGGAGAATGAAAATCTTTTCCAGACATTCAAGTTCTAAGAATTTATGCTGTCTCAAGACCATCTCTAAAAGAAACACTTAAGAAAGTATTAAACACAGAGGAAAGGAAAAAAAGAATGAAAATGTTCTTTACAAAGTACAGGAAAAAGATTGAAAACACACCTGAAACAAGCCAAAAATCAAAAGAAAGACAAAAAACAAACAGCAGCAAAAACAACTCAATAAGAAACTCATGACAGGGATAAGCTTTCACATTTCAATAATTAGCCTAAATGTGAATGGACTAAATGCACCACTGAAAAGACATAAAATGGCAAAATGAATAAAATGTCATGATGAAACAATATATTCTCTCCAAGAGACTCATCTTACCAGAAAGGACACTCACAAACTCAGAGTAAGAGGATGGGATACAAAATTTCAGGCAAATGGAACACAAAGAAAGCAAGAGTCATGGTATTAATATCAGAAGAAAATATCTTTAAAGCTATTAAAAATTAAATATGATACAGAAGGTCAATACATAAAAGGTTTAATCCATCAACAAGAAATAGCCATCCTAAACATATATGCATCCAAGATAAGAACACCAACTTTAATAAAGCAGCTTCATGGCAAACTTAAAAAACATATTAACTCTAACGCTATCTGGATTCAGCAACACATCTCAATAATCATCTACCACAACCAAATAGGCTTCATATCTCGTATGCAGGGCTGGTTCAACATTTGTAAGACCATAAATGTAATTAAATATATCAACAGACATAAAAATAAAAACCCCACATGATTATATAATTAGATGCGGAAAAAACTTTTGATAAAATACAGCACCCCTTCTTGATGAAAACCCACGAACATGTAGGCATAGATGGAGCATACCTCAAAATAGTAAGAGCCATCTACAGGAAATCCACAGTCAACACAGCCAACATACTGCTAAATAGACAGAAATGGGAACCATTTCCCCCTGAAAACTAGAACAAGACAAGGATGCCCACTCTCACCCCAACTGTTCAACATAGTCTTGGAAGTCTTAACTAGAGCAATCAGACAAGAGAAGGAGATCAAGGTATCCAAATAGAAAAAGAGGAAGTCAAGTTATCCCTCTTTGCAGACAACATGATTCTATACCTCAAAAACCCAGGAGAATATGTCAAAAATCTCCTTGCACTGTTAAAGGACTTTGGCAAAGCTTCAGGATATAATATAAATGTGCAAAAAACAATCGCATTTCTATACACCAATAACAAACAAACAGAAACCTAAATTAAAAGCACAATTTCATTCACAATAGTCACCAAAAAAATGAAATACCTTGGCATTTTCCTTACCAGAGATACAGAAGACCTTTACTATGAAAACTATAAAACCCAGCTCAAAGATATCAAAGATGACACAAACAAGTGAGAAAATATTCCATACTCATGGATTAGAAGAATCAACATTTTTAAGATGTTCATTCTACCTAAGGCAATCTACAGATTTAATGCAATACCCATAAAATTCTTATGAAGACATAAACGACCACAAATAGTCAAAACAATCCTCAGAGAACAAAACAAAAAAACAAAGCAGGAAATATCATACTCCCTGACTTTAAACTTTATTATACAACTACAATAATCAAAACAGCCTGGTATTGGTAAGTACAGGCATATAGACCAATGGAACAGGATTGAGATTCCAGAAGCAAAACCTCAATTTTTCAACCAACTGATTTTTGACAAATTCTCCACCTCCAATCACTGGGGAGGGGAGAACCTATTCAGTAAAAGGTGCTGGGAAAACTGTCCACATGCAGAAGATTAAAACAAGATCCCTACCTATCCCCATACACAAAAATCAATTAAAAATGGATCAAAGGCCTAAATGTAAAACCTCAAACTATAAGAGCCTTAGAGAATGCAGGGTACACCCTTATGGAAATTGGAGCTGGCAAACAAATCCTAATCAAAACCCCAAGTACCCATGCCACAAGAGATAAGATAGACTTGTGGGACCTCATCAAACTGACAAGCTTCTTCAAAGCCAAAGAAATCATCAAGAGAGCAGGGAGACAGCTCACAGACTGAGAAAATATACTTGCAAACTATATGTCTGACAAAGGCATAACATCTAGGATCTACAAGACACTAAAATGTGCTGAAAAGAAAAAAAACAAACAGCTCCTTACAAAGTGGGAAAAATATATGAATAGACACTCCTCATAAGAAGACCTGCGAGCATCCAACGGATATATGAAAAAATACTCAGCCTAACTAGTCATCAAATAAATTAAAATTAAAATCCACTGTGATATCACCTAACTCCAGTCAAAATGGCCATCATCAACAATTCAAAAAATGACAGATGCTGGAGAGGATATGGCAAAAAGGGAATACTTCTACACTGTTGGTAGGAGTATAAACTAGTACAGCTTCTGTGAAAAACAGTGTGGCGATTCCTAAAAGTTCTAAAAATTGACCTTCCATATGGCCTCCAGCAATGCCCCCATTGGGAATATACCTGGAAGAACTCAAATCACTCTATAAAAATGATACTTACACATGTATGTTTATCACAACATTGTTCACAATATCAAGAACATGGAACCATCTGTGCTGCCCAACAAAAGAGGAATGGATAAAAAAAGTGGTACATATACACATTGAAATATTACACAGCCATAAAGAAGAACAAAACCATGAACTTCGCAGCAACCTGGATGGACTTAGATTCTATAATACTGAGTGATTTTTCACAGAAACAAAGAACTGAGCAAGCAAAATTCATCATTAATCTCTCAAGTTAGCATCTTAATACTTATTTTCTCTCATCATCCATGGTGTTCACTCTCATATTTATTCTATTACTTTCAA